>JAQQSV010005552.1:0-14504 GCA_028646515.1 Pseudochirops corinnae | reverse complement strand
TATATATTAAACCCTGGGTTGAAGTTGTCTTCAGAGTCAATAGGTGGCAGAAGGTTCTCAAAGGCTAAGTCAGTTTTTGGTGGTCTAATTGTGGTCAAGAGACTAAGTTTAACTAATACTTGGCTGGGGATGGAGTTGGCAGGGTTGCTCCCTCAGTTTGCTTCACAAAAATAGTTAGGGCAATGTGAAGAGCACAGTCCAGGAAAAGAGTACCAGGCTTGGAATCAATTAGATCTGGGTTGAACTTCCAAGCTCCATATGACCAGTACAACTGTTGACAAGTTATTTCCCATTCTCTAGGCCAATTTTAAAATGGGAAAGATGAGATAAAATGGCTTGCTCACGGTAATATAGCTTGTAAGTGGTAGATGTAACAAATTTGATTTCAAGCAAGGCTTTTTCCATTACACTACACTGTCTCTTTTATATTAATGGAAATTGTGATGTTTGAAAGTTATTGTCATAAAATTTGGGGGATTTGAAAGAATATTTAGGAGCCAGGATATCTGATTAATATGAGAGTCTCAGGATGAAAAACTGCCATTTTCTTTACAAAAGTTAAGTATTTAAATGGCAAAGTAAAATCAATAGATGAAAGCATTTCCAGTTCCTTTAAGTTAGCTAAGATCTTTAATGAAGAAGCAAAAGGGTCATTTCCTTGAAAGGAACAAGATTTAGGCCTTAATTTAAAGCAGGGTTCTTAACCTGGGATACATGAAATGCTATATTGGTATCTATTTATGGATATAGATGCTCACATATCCAGACATGTATTGAAATATATATGTGTGTATGTGCATTTATAAATATAACTATATTTCAATAACCCAATTTTAAAATAATTTGTTTCCTTTGTAATTCTATATATTTTAAAATTCATTCTAAAATATCATTTTGAGAAAGGTTCAATAGACTTCATCAGACTGCAAAAAGGGTCCATCAAACACACACACGCACACACACACATACTCACACAAGATTAAGAAACCCTGGTTTAAAGCTTGTAAGAATCAATCTTTCCCCAGCTGCACTCCAAGGAGGAGCACCCAGACTCCCCCTCCTACCTCCCATACATGTGTTGTTATTTTATTTATCTTTTTTATAGATATATTTTGTGGTTAAAGTCACTTTATATGCTGATATATACCTTCTTTATCCCCTAGCCAGAAAGCCATCCACTATAACAAAGAATAAAAAAAGAACAGAAAAAAAGTTCTACAAAATAATACATCCATTATATCCAACAACAGATGTATTTTTTTTTCACTGATAGCCCTCACCTTGGAAAAGAAAGAAGGGAAGAACTTTTTCATTTCTTTGGGACTGAGTCATTTTAATTACATGACATTCAGATTGATGTGGGTTGTTTTTTTTTGCGGGGGGCGGATTTTAATAGACTTTATATTTTATTTTTGTCTTTATTAATTTGTTTACTTTTAGTTTACAAGATTCAGTTCCACAATCCCTTGAGTTTCAAATTTTCTCCCCCTCTCTCTCCTTCCCCTGCCCCCACATGGATGCTTTCAGTCAAGTATAGGAAGTGCAAATACTTTCACAATAGACATTAGTCAGGTTGTAAAGAAGGATTGTAACCAATGGAATGAACAATGGGAAAGATAAAACAAAACCAAACAAGAAAAAGAAAGTAGGTAGTTTGCTTCAACCTGCATTCAAACTCTGTTCTTTCTAGTTCTTTCTCAGAATGTAGACATCTCTTTCCATCATGAGTCTTTTGGAGTTGTCTTATAACCTTGCATTGCTGAGAAGAGCCCAGTCTATTAAAGTTGGTCATCACACATATGTTGTGTCTGTAATTGCGTACAAATTTCTCCTGGTTCTGCACTTCTCACTAAGCATCAGTTTGTATAAGTCTCTCCAGATAAGTATGAAGCCCATCTGCTCCTCATTTCTTATAGCACAATAGTATTCCATTACATTCATATACCACAATTTATTTAGCCATTCCCCAATTGATGGGCATCCCCTTAATTTCCAATTCTTTGCCACCACAAAAAGAGCTGCTATAAATATTTTTGTACATATGGGTCTTCCTCCCACTTCCATGATCTCTTTGGGATACAATCCTAAAAGTAGTATTGCTGGGTCAAAGTGTATGCAATTATCTATAGCCCTTCAGGCATACTTCCAGATTGCTCCCTGCAATGGTTGAATCAGTTTACAACTCCACCAGCAATGCATTAGTGTTTCAGTTTTTCCATATCCTCTCCAGTATTTGTCATTTTCCTGTTTTGTCATCTTAGCCAATTAGATTGGTGAGATGTAGTACCTCAGAGTTGTTTTGATTTGCATTTCTCTAATCAATAGTGATTTAGAGCATTTTTTCATATGCTTAAAGGTATCTTTAATTTCTTCCTCTGAAAACTGCCTTTTCATATCCTTTGACCATTTATCATTTTGGGAATGACTTGTATTCTTATAGATTTGACTCAATTCTCTGTGTATTTTAGAAATGAGGCCTTTATCAGAGACACTGGTTGTAAAAATTCTTTCCCAATTTCCCACTTCCCTCTTAATCTTGGTACATTGGCTTTGTTTGTACAGAAACTTTTCAATTTAATGTAATCAAAATTATCTGTTTTGCATTTCATAATGCTCTCTAACTATTGTTTGGTCATAAAGTCTTCCCTTCTCCTTAAATCTGACAGGTAAACAATTCCTTGCTTTCCCAGATTGCTTACAGTAACAGCCTTTATAGCTAGATCATGCACCCATTTAGACTTGATTTTGGTATATGGTGTTAGATAATGGTCTATGCCCAGTTTCTGCCATACTATATTTCAGTTTTCCCAGCAATTTTTCTCCAATAGTGAGTTCTTATCCCCAAAACTGGGGTCTTTGTGTTTATTAAACAGTAGATTACTTTAGGTATTGATTACTGAGTCTCGTGCATCCAATTTATTCCATTGATCCACCACTCTGTTCCTCAGGCAGTACCAAGTAGTTTTGATGACTGCTGCTTTATAATATAGATTAAAATCTGATGTGGCTAGACCACCTTCCCTAGCATTTCTTTTCATTAATTACCTTGATATTCTGGACATTTTGTTCTTCCAAATGAATTTCATTACTATTTTTTCTAACTCTATAAAGTAATTTTTTTTTGGATTGATTGGTATGGCACTAAATATGTAACTTAACTTAGGTAAAATTGTCCTTTTTATTATATTAGCTCAACCTAGCTATGAGCAATTGATGTTTTTCCAATTACTTAGATCTGATTTTATTTGTGTGAAAAGTGTTTTGTAATAGTGTTCATATAGGTCCTGGATTTGTTTTGGCAGGTAGATTCCCAAATATTTTATAATGTCTACAGTAACTTTAAATGGGATTTCTCTTTCTATCTCTTGCTGTTGGATTTAATTAGAAATATATAGGAATGCTGAGGCTTTACATGGATTTATTTTATATCCTGTAACTTTGCCAAATTTATTTATTGTCTCAAGTAGTTTTTTACTTTATTCTCTAGCATTCTCTAAGCATATCATCTGCAAACAATGATAGCTTAGTCTCTTCTTTGACTAATTTGATTCCTTTAGCTTCTTTTTCTTCTCTAATTGCTACCATTAACATTTCTAGTACCAGACTGAATAAGATAGGTGATAGTGGACATCCTTGTTTCACCCCTGATCTTATTGGAGATGCTTCTAGTTTATCCCCATTACATATAATATCTGCTGAAGGCTTTAAATAGATTCTACCTATTATTTTTAAGGAAGACTCCATTTATTCCTATACTTTCTAGGTTTTTTTTTTTTAAATAGGAATGGAAGCTGTATTTTGTCTAAAGCTTTTTCTGCATCTATTGAAATAATCATATGGTTTCTACGAGTTTTATTGTTGACATGATCAATTATAATGATGATTTTCCTAAAATGGAACTATCCTGGCATTCCTGGAATAAATCCTACCTGATCAAAGTGTATTATTCTTGTAAGAAGTTGCTGTAGTCTTTTTGCTAATATTTTATTTAAAATTTTTGCATCCATATTCATGGGGAAAATTGGTTTATAATTTTCTTTCTCCATTTTGTCTCTTCCTGATTTAGGTATCAGTACCATATTTGTGTCAAATTTGATGTGATTGTCAAATTTATGTGCATACGATTGGGCAAAATAATTCCTAATGTTTCAATTTCCTCTTTATTGGAGGTAAAGTTACCCTTTTCATTTTTTATATTTGTAATTTGCTTTTCTTTTTTTTATCATAATTGACTAAAGGTCTATCAATTTTATTGTTTTTTTTCATAAAACCAGCTCTTAGTTTTATTTATTAATTCAATAGTTTTCCTAATTTCAATTTTATTAATCTCTCCTTTGGTTTTCATTATTTCTAATTTAGTATTTATTCAGGGATTTTCAATTTGTTCTTTTTCTAGCTTTTTCAATTGCATGCCCAATTCATTGACCTCTATTTTCTCTAATTTATTCATGTATGCATTCAGAGATATAAAACTTTCCCTCTTTGTGTGGCATAATTTACCTTTTTCTACCTCATATTTTCCTTTTCTTCCATTACAATCCCTTTGAACCCCCTAACAAGGTTTTTTATTATTAGATTAGTTCATTTATACACACACCCTCTGTCTATGTATATCCTTTTTAAACGTCATGATAATTATAAAAAATTCAATATTGACAGGTATCAGCTTTTCATATGGGGATTTAAATAGTTTTATCTTGTTAAATCCCCAATTTTGCATATGTGTGTGTGTTTGCATGTGTGTTTGCATGTGTGTTTGTGTGTGTGTGTTTGTGTGTGTTCCTTGTTTACCTTTATGTGTCTTTCTTGAGTCTTGTAATAGAAGACAAAATTTTCCATTGAGCTCTGGCTTTTTCATCAGGAAAGTCTGACAGTCCCTTATTTTATTAAATGAACATCTCCTTGCCTGAAAGATTATGCTTAGTTTTGCCGGGTAGTTGATTCTTGGTTGCAGTCCTAGCTCTTTTGCCTTATAAAATATCAAATTCCAATTGGTTGAACTTTTAATGTAGAAGCTGTGAGGTCCTGTGTATTCCTGACTGTAGTTCCATGATAGTTGTATTGTTTCTTTTTGGCTACTTGCAGTATTTTCTACTTGACCTTCTAATTCTAGTATTTGGCTACTATATTTCTTGGAGTTTTCAATTTGGAATCTCTTTCAAGAGGAGTCCTGTGAATTCTTTCAATAACTATTTTGCCCTCTGATTCTAGGACCTCAGGACAGTTTTTGGGTTTTTTTTTTGACAGTTTCTTGGAGGATGTTGTCCAGGCTGCTTTTTTCATCATGTTTTTCTGGTGGACCACTAATTCATGGGTTATCTGTCCTGGATCTGTTCTCCAAGTCAGTTGTCTTTCCAGTGAGATATTTTACACTTTCTTCTAATTTTTCAATCTTTATGTTTTGTTTGACTGACTCTTAATGCGTCATAGAGTCTTTAGCTTCAATTTGACTGATTCTAATTTGTAGTGAATTATTTTCCTTGGTTAGTTTTTCAAGCTCCTTTTCCATATGTTCAGTTTTCATTTTTAGGGAGATATTTTCTCCAGTTAGATTTTGAACCTCTCATCCCTGCTCACAAATTTTACTTTTTAAGGATTTGTTTTCTTCAGTAAGATTTTTTTTTTCCAATTTGGTCACTGTAGATTTAAATTTATCTTCTACCTCTCTAATTTGCCTTTTAAAATCTTTCTTGAGCTCCTCCAAGAATGCTATTTGAGCTTGAGACCAATTCATATTTCCTTCCATGGTCTCGGTGTGAGTATAGAGTCCATGTTGATCTCTGTATTTGTTTGTTCTTGCTTGCTGTAATAAGATTGGATCATTTTTCTTGCTTTTAATTTCTCAGCTTCCTTCTTACCCATTGTAATTTCCTATTTCCTGACTTTGCTTCTCAGGCTGGGAGTTAAGGGCCTGGTTGTTGGCTTTGTGTGTTGTAGTCTCTGGGTATCCAGACTGAGGCTAAGGGCAGGACTCTCAGTGTTTCCCTTGAGTTACTGTGAGGCTCACAGAGTAACCTGTGGGGGAGGGATGGTATGGCCACTTCAGGTTTCCACCTTTATGCCTCTGGACTACAGCTCAAGCAGGCTCAGCAGCTGGTGGCCAGCAATGCTGGTGTCTGCAGATTACCCTGGTAGTGCTAAGGCACACCAGGGCTTCTGGTGTTAGGGCTTGCTGGCTCCACCCCCCTGGGCTTTGGGGGCTCTCACTGGCCAGCCAAGGTAGGGCTTGTTGGGAGGCCTCCTGCCCTTCACTTCAGTCTCCATACTGCTTCAGTTATACCCTTCCTTTAGGTCTCCCAAGCCTGAGGCTATTTCCACTATTTCAGGATTTTATACTGGGTGGGACATTTATCTCTAGGTTTTCTGGGTCAGGGAGGGGGAATTAGAGCAGATAGGGTTTACTTTGACATCTTGACTCCTGGAAGTTCAGGTAGGTGATTTTTAAACATCTAGGCTGTGGGTTGATAGCCCCAGGAAAAGCTGAGGGCACTGCACTTTCTCTTACTCAGCTCCAACCAATCCTCCATCCTGTGGTGGTACTGCTGCAAATCACCCTTGGGGTGGGTGAGTCCACTGTCTGGGGCTTCTTCTCATTCTGCTGTAGTCTGCTCTCAGGTCCATACTGGTGCAGCCCTGCATGCTCTATGCTCCTCCTGCCCAGACATACATGGACACTTTCCTGGGCTGGGAATATGCCACAACCTGCCTCACAATGGATTCTGTCATTCTAAAATCTGTTCAGATTAACTTTTTAAAGTTTGGTCTAATTTGCTGTTGTTGTTGCTGCTGTTGCTGCAGGTGGTGATGTTCTTCCATTTATATTGTGTTTTAAACCACCTGGGGATCTTGTGAGAACATTCATAAACACTAGTGGCATCACTGGGTTATTCTGGTGGCATCATTTTGCCAACTGCAAACACTCAGTTGAAACCTTTCTGCTACAGTACTCCTCTTGTGTAACCATTGTCACTAAGTCTCTATGGTTAAATTTGCTTTAAACTACACAGAGGACACTGACAAAGGGGACAAATCACCTAAAATCACTCAGACTAAAAGTCTTTCCCAGACTGCAGACTTTTTCAGTTTGTGATTTCATTCAGACAGAAAGCAAACAACCAAAAAATTATGCCCATAGTATCTACCTTTTGTCTCTAGTACTTCTGCTTGGGTTCACGTGGACTATAATATTGGCCTCACTCTGCTTCTGTGGTTCTGTATAAATCCTGGCCTCAGTATAACTTTTCCTATCCAGAAAATATCCCTTTTCCCTGAAAAAGGGACTCCCATTTTAGTCTCTCTTGACTGAATCTCTTTGCATTAATTAAAATACAATAAACAGCCTGGGTTTCATTTGTCAAAAAGTTTTACCATATTTTAAAGGCTTAGCAGTGAACATGAACTTTTGGGAAATGACCAGACTTCTCCAGGCCCCAGTTGCCCTATTCTCCTTGCTGACTTGACTTGAAAGCCAAGAAAGATATAATAGGAACATGAAATGAAAGTTCTCACTAGTGTTAGGGAAAGGTTATTTTTTGCTTGAATGAAGATATGGAGAGAGAAGGAGAATAAGAAATTTTCAGTGACTCTTCTTCCAACTAGCTGTGGGTCAGCAACACATAGGTCTGCCACACTTCTTCTATGTTAATTCTCAGCACTTTGTGAACAATTGTAAACTTGTCTGCTCTCATGTCTTCTCCAATGCAACACAGAAATTTTTGTCTCACCAGCAATGGCCTCCTCCCATCATTCTTCTTGTAATGACTTTTTTCTTCTTCCTATAAACTCTCTAAAAATCAGAATCAAATAAACCCCAGAATTTCGGAATCTGGGTAAACTAACTCTGCAGAAAATCAGTCCCCTCTCTGTCCTCTCCCTGTCCCCTATGGGTGCAGCTAAAGGAAAGTTACATGTCCATCATTTTCCTGGTTCTGATTAATTGACTTTATATCAGTTCATGTGTCTTCTCATACCTTCCTATCTTCTTAATATTCCTGAACTCTTCAGTTCAGAACAGAATATAGTCTGTTCATGTACCACAATTTGGATAGCCACTCCCCAACTGACAGGCTACTTTATTTCCAGTACAAGAAACATCCATTTGCCTGCTGTTCTGTGAGCCACAGAATACTTTGAGACTTAATCCTTCTCACCAGGTGCAAACAGCAGTTGTAAGTTTACCAGAAATACATAAGAAAGATTGTAGGATTATAGAATTTAGAACTAGGAAAAACACTTGAAATCATTGATCTAATATCGCCTTTAATTTACAGATGAGGAAACAGTCCTAAGGAGGTGGTCACTGGCCAAATTTATACAAGTTATACAACAAGCAACAGAACTGGAATTGGAAATGAAGGTCATTTCCGGAGTTCTTTCTGCTCCCATGAGAAGCACTCGAGGGTTTGTCCCAGATTATATTTTCCATTTTAGTCTTTGTTGTTTGTGTACAAAGAAGCTCTAGGTTTTTTTTTTTTTTAATATTTCAGAGCAGCTGTGTTGTTAGTATATTTTTTGTGTATCGACTGTGTATAATTGATTGACCCGGCTTACTGGCTACATCTTAAACTCTGTGCATTTGCCTGTGCTACTGATATGTTTTTGCTTTTCTATTTTGTTCCCATATAGGAAACAGATTTGGTTACATAAAAACAGTAGTTTCTTTTCATTTTCCACATCAAAATTTAGTGTACTGAGATCTTCTTTGGAAGGCTGGCTTATGATCTTTGGAGAAAAGTTTGACTTTTTTAAGGGTGGGAGACTGTGTCTGGGGGCTGTAAATTCTGTACTCCGATAATCAGTTCTTCGCCACCAATGCAGAATGAAATCTCAATCTAATTTGTAATATCTGAAACAAAATTCAAGTGAAATGGTTTTCTTTTAGCTTTAACATTTGGCCGCTGTTTTATAAATCACCAAAGGAAGTCATCATAGATCTAAACATAAAATTAGTGTACAATGTATAATCTCTTCTCTAAGTTCTAGTTTCTACATCTGTTAAATGAAGGACATTGGGTAGATTCAATGGCCTCCTCCAAGATCCCTCGCAATTCTAAATTTATGCTTCAGGTTTCTGAGTCCTTATCTTTACTGAATTTTACTTTACAAAATACTTTGTCCTTTTTCCCTTCCTATGTTCCTGTTTCCCTGCCCTTCTTTTGTATTGAACATAGTCAGGTTGGGATACATGGAAAGCTTTCAAAAATCATCAGTATTCCTTATAATTATATTTTCAGAAATTATATAATGTATTCTTCCTGCTGTTCACGTTTTATCCTCCTTTCTGTCACCATTATTTTTCCTATAACAGCTAGCCTAAAATATTAGTTTCAAAATATGCATACTATTAACAAAAATAATTTGATTATACTTTCAGAAAGGAAGGTTAAAGTGAGTATAACAGGTTCATTTGGTAAATTAAGTGGAGGAAATCATGTATCATCATGGTGATTTTATAGCTATTTTTAAAATAACAAATATTACATGGCTCACTAATGTGATTTGGGACTTATATATAGAACCCAAATCAAGATGTGGCCATTACCCTGGCAGCAGCCAAAAAGTTGATCTGTTGCAGACTTAATTCTTTAATAGGTGAGCGCGTTCCTTGTCATTTGAGAAGAAATAACTAATATGGGAACCTAAGTATACTATTTACTTTCCTGTTAGACCTTATCTTCAAAGAAAGAGATGAATAATTTTTATCCTCTTTTCCATGATTTTAATATATCAATACTGTATGACATGATATGCTGAGATTTATTTTTCAAATTGACAATAATGAGTATTATAAGGTCATTTATCTATTCAACCAACAAGTAAGTATTTATTAAGTATCTACTTTGTGCCAGGTACTGGGAATACAAGGATGAAACTGAGAGAGTACCTCAACTAACCTGCAGCCTACTGAGGGGAAATGACATGTATGTAAGCAAATTAAATATGTAATACATAAAGTAATTTTCAGGATGAGGGCACTAATGGTTAAGGGATGGGGGTATTCAGGATAAGTTTCCTTTATGATATAATGCTTGATTTGAATTTTGAAGAAAGCCATGGATTCACCATTGGAGCCCTAGAGTGGGAAGGCATTCTGGGCATAGAAGATAACCTGGGCAGAATTATCAAGTCAGGTAAATGGAATATGATATAAGGGGATTGACAAACAGGTCGTTTTGGATGGAATATAAACTAGGTTGGGAGAGTAATGTGCAATAATCCTGGAAATGTTGGCTAGAGTCAGTTTGTGAAGGGCTTTAAAAGGAAAATGAAGGAGTGTATAGTTAATCACAGAAACATCAGGGATATACTGGAGTTTTGTGGGTTTTTTTTTTTTTGCATTGCCTTTTTTCAATTCTATTTTATTAAATTTCTTTATCTACTTTTAGTTTACAACATTCAGTCCCACAGTCCCTTGAGTTCCAAAATTTTGTTCCCCTCTCTCTCCTCCCTCCTTGCAACTCTCCCCTCGGATGGCATGCCATTCAATTTAGGATGTATAAATACCTTCTCATTAAGCATTAGTCAGGTTGTAAAGAATTATAACCAATGAAGTGAATGAGAAAGAAGGAACAAAACAAAATTAAACATGAAAGAGAGAGCAAGTAGTTTGCTTTGGTCTACATTCGAACTCCGTAGTTCTTTTCTCTGGATATAGATGTCCTTTCCATCATGAGTCTTTTGGAGTTGTCTTGTGACCCTGTATTGCTGAGAGGAGCCCCATCTATCAACGTTAGTCATCACACATATAATGTGTCTGTAATTGTGTACAGATTTCTCCTGGTTCTGCTGTCCTCACTCAGTATCAGCTTATATAAGTCTTTCCAGGTTATTATGAAGTCTGTCTGCTCCTCATTTCTTATAGTACAATAGTATTCCATTACATTCATATACCACAACTCATTTAGCCAATCCCTAATTGATGGGAATCCCCTTGATTTCCAATTCTTTGCCACCACTAAAAGAGCTGCTATAAATATTTTTGTACATACGGGTCTTCATCCCACTTGTACGATCTCTTTAGGATAGAGCCCTAGAAGTGGTATTGCTGGGTCAAAGGGTATGCACTTTTTTATAGGCCTTTAGACATAATTCCAAATTGCTCTCTAGAATGGCTGAATCAGTTCACAACTCCACCAATAATGCATTAGTGTTCTAATTTTTTCACATCCTCTCCAGTACTTGTCATTTTCCTGTCTTGTCATCTTAGCCAATCTGACTGGTGTGATGTGATATCTCAAGATTGTTTTGATTTGCATTTCTCTAATAAATAGTGATTTAGAGCATTTTTTCATATGTTTATAGATATCTTTAATCTTCCTCTGAAAACTGCCTGTTCATATCCTTTGACCATTTATCAGTTGGAGAATGATTTGTATTCTTATAGATTTGACTCAATTCTCTGTGTATTTTAGAAATGAAGACTTTATCAGAGACACTGGATGTAAAAATTCTTTCTCAATTTTCCATTTCCCTCCTTATCGTGGTTACATTAACTTTATTTGTACAAAAACTTTTCAATTTAATGTAATCAAAATTATCCATTTTGCATTTCATAATTTTATCATTTGCTTGGTCATAAATTCCTCCCTTCTCCATAAATCTGACAGGTAAACTATACCTTCCTCTCCCAGATTGCTTACAGTCTCAGCCTTTATATCTAGATCATGCACCCATTTAGATTTTATTTTGGTGTATGGTATAAGATATTGGTCTATGCCCAGTTTCTGCCATACTATTTTCCAGTTTTCCCAGCAGTTTTTGTCAAATAATGAATTCTTATCCCAGAAATTAGGGTCTTTGGTATTGTTAAACAGTAGATTACTGTAGTTACTGTAGCCATTGACTGCTGTGTCTCATGTACCTAATCTATTCCACTGATCCACCACTCTATTCCTTAGCCTACTCTGGAGTTTTTTGAGCAGAGGAATTACATAGTCAGACCTGTGGTTTAGGAATATCACTTAAGCAGCTGTTGTGAAGATGGATTAGAGAGAGGAAAGAGTCTGGAGACAGAAATACCTACTAATTTAAAGACAATTGCAAAAGTTAAAGCAAGAGGTAGTCATGAAGCCCTGAGCTAAATGGGGGCAATGCATGTGGAGAGAAGGGGAGAGATGTGAGGTAGAATTGAAAAAAAACTTAGCAAAAGATTAGATGTAAGTGTTGGAGGAGATGAAAGTCAGTGATGACTCAAGTTCTGAACCTGAATGATGAGGATGGTGGTGCCCTCAAAAGAATATTAGGTTGTTAAATCTTTTTTCTTGGTCATGGCCAACTCTCAGTGGCCCCATGTAAGGTTTTCTTGGTGGGGATACAGGAGTAGTTTGTCATTTCCTTCTACAGCTCATTTTACAGATGAGGAAACTCAGGCAAACAGGGGTAAATGACTTATCCAGGGTCACACAGCTAGTAAGTGTCTGAGGCCACATTTGAACTCATGAAAATGAGTCTTTCTTGTTTCAAACTCAGTGCTTTATCCACTGGGCCACCTAGCTGCCTAGAATGTTTTGCTGTTGTTGTTCTTTTAATAATGATTTATTTGTGGGTCATATCATATTTGAAATATCTATGGGGTATCCATTTAGAGATGCACGTTAAGTGATTGGTGATATTGGACTGGAGTTCAGGAGAAGTAGGGCCTAAATATGAAGATATAGGTGCTATCTGTGTAGGTCTAATAGCTGAACCAAGAGAGCTGATATGATCAATGAGAGAGTCTATAAAGAGAGTTCAAGGCAGAGTCTTGCATTTCTATTTGGTTTTAAACTTATTTTAAGAAAATTTCCTTCTACAAAATTTCCATCTTCTAGTCAGTTTCCATGAGTGTCATTTCTGAGGTTTCCTCTGGTAGAGGTGTCTGAAATAAGAAAAATGACAGAAAAGCACCAAGGTGTACCCCGACTTGCACATGATGAATGTTTCTGACAAAAAGTCTGTGTCTCCAGACAGGAAAGAGAAAGGACAAGTATGACTTGTACAATTATAGACTGGGAAATAAATGAACAAAACTTGGCCTTCTTTGTGTGAACTCTATTTGTAAAGTTCAAGAAAAAAGTAAGAGAGTATAGTGGAAGCATTTGTCAATCTCTCTGTATTTTCCTGTGGGTTCATCTCATGGATTCAAGGCATCTTCATACAAGAAATAGTTGAGCAAAAGCCCTGAGTGATTATGAACTTATCTAATGCGTCTACATAGCATGTTTTAAAGTCGGGAGACTGGCTTAGTGTAATTGCATTAAGATAGAAATCAATCCATGAACAAACTTAATGGCTCCTTTATTTTGTTGTTCATTTTGTTTTGGTATTTTTTCTGTTTGCTAACTTTGCATTTCCTCAGTCAAACTTCCAAACTTCCAACAAGCTATGTCTGTATTCATGATGTCCATCTGTGTGGAAGAGCAATCTCACTTTTGTCATCCTTATTGTTCAGTTGTGTCTGCCTCTTTGTGAGCCTGTGGACCGTAGCACACCAATATTTTCCATGGGGTTTTCTTGATAAAGATTCTGAAGTGGTTTCTCGTTTCTTTCTCCAGTAGATTAAGGCTGACAGAGGTCACAGGGTCACACAGCTAGTAAATATCTGGAGACAGATTTGAACTCAGGTCTTCCTGACTCCAGATCACTTTATCCACAGAGTCACAAAGCTACTTCAGTGAACTCCCTGACTCTACCTAATTTATAGATGAGAAAGGTTCCCAGAAACCAACAAAGGACATGAAAGCAGACCAAATAAAATTTCAAAATCAACCATGGGGTAATTTATACAACACACACACACATACACACACACACACATACACACACACACCCTCCTTTTCTACCTCTTTTCCTTCCCTTAACTAATTACAATGATCACCAAGCATATATTTGTGAATAGAGGCAACAGATACCACCTTGTCTCCCTTCCAGTCAGTATTTCCCTAGCATCTCTGGGAAGTAAGGGATCCTGGCAAAACACCATTCACATATTCCAGAGATGGGACCTTTCCTATATTTAGCAAGAAAGCTAAATTCTTTTCTTTGTACTGTTGTCAATACAAGTCAGGATTCAAGATTAGACATTTATATAAAAGTCTCTGCTCTTTGGTGAAGTTGGGAGCAGAATAAAGGGGAAGGTATTAAGCTTTTACTGCGTGTCAAACACCATGCTAATGTCTTATAATATTATGTCATTCAATTCTCACAACAACCCTGGATAGTAGGTGTTCTTATTATACTCATTTTATAGCTCAGGAAACTTTGGCAAGTCAGAGGTTAAGTGAATTGTCCAGGGTCACACAGCTAATAAATGTCTAAGGTTACATTTGAACTCAGCTTCCTGACTCTAGGCCTAGCACTTCATCCATTGCATCTTCTAAGTACCTTTAATGCAGAGAATAATTGCTTCCCAGTCTGTGCTTGTTTCAGGGAAGACATTGGTGAGACATTGGGAAAGGAGACTTCAAAGAAGGAGAGGAACCAGAATCATATCTATCTGCTCCTCCACATATTTCTAGTTTAGGAGA
>JAQQSV010005551.1:0-14504 GCA_028646515.1 Pseudochirops corinnae | reverse complement strand
GTGGAAGATCTTCAAATCCTAGTATCGTTACATTCCCTCATAACAAATCTATATGTTAGCTAGTACAAGAACTATTATTCCTTTTTCACAGTAAGGTCCTCTGACTCAAAATATTATGTTCTTCCCAGTATATTTTTTTATGCTTTTCCTCTCTATTCATACTTTTTGGGGATATATTATCTAGACAATTTTCAGTTACAATATTATTCATTTTTTTATTATCTAGACAATTTAGTCTTGTTTAGAGTTCTTTCTTTTCTGCTTCCAGCCTGTTCCCTCCAAAGTCCTGCCCAGGGTTTTCTGCTGGTCAGGGGTAACTGGATATAGCCCCACCTCCTCACATCCTTCTTCCAGTAACCCTGGACGAGCACAAGAAAGTAACTAAAGTCCTGTACTCCTTATCTCTCAAGAATACTTCTTGGAAACTGTGAAGTCTATTCATTGGCTACCCACTATCACCCTTATAGAACATGCTTCTACCACTTATTTTTCTATCAGCATTAATGAATTTTCTGTCTCTAGCCATCATTTCTGATTGTTTCATCACCCTTTTTAAACTTACCTCACCAATTTTTCACTTTGATTCTGCCTACCCCTTCCACAGTACCCTTTAGAATTTCCATTCTGTAGTGAACAAACTTCCTTTCATTCTGGATCTCTTTCTCTCATACTTCTTTCTTCTGGTCCTCCATGACAGTTGATGTTTTCTTGACAATTCTGTTTACCTGACCATCTTTTCTAGCACTACCTCTGCCTTCATTCAAATGCCCAGACCCAGTGGTCCTGGAAGGAAAGCAGGAATACTTCTCAATCCCCACTGCCATTCCTGGATTCTCTCTTTACCACATCATTCAGTAATATCTCCTCCTTTGAAGCATTTTTGCCTGGTCCAGATCTTGGTGACCTTCTCTCTCTTTGTGACTGTCACTTATGTGTGTGTTCTTTTCTTCTCTATCTTTTCTCAAGGAGTTCAGTGCCTGACTATCATCCTGTCCTCCACAATTCATTTTCTTATTCTAGGAGACTTCAACATCCATATTGATTCTTCACCAGATTCTCTTACCTTCAATTCCTAAATCCCCATGCCCTCATTCTATACTTCCTTTCCATATCCATAAGTATTTCACTTTCTCCATAAAAAAAATCTCTAATACTCCTCTTCCTGTCCATAAATTCCTATCATCTCATCTTTCCCCATGCCTTTTATCCCTTACACCTATTCTTTGTTCTCATCTCACCTTCTAATTCTCCACCCCTTGGCATTTTCTTAGGCATTATTTTTGTATTGACTTCAGTCTCCTTTTCCCACACTTTATCTTATAGTGAGCCAATTCGGTTATACATTATTCTCTACAAATGGATCCTTAACACTTTTTTAAAAAATGCTTTTTGTTTATTTTCAGTTTTGTTACTCATCTCATGCCAAACCTTAGCCCTGAATTATTCCTGCCTTCTGCCTCCCCTATTCCTACTCATGTGCTACTTAACAAAACTGAATAAAGCCATACAACCAAGATGATTAATACTTCATAAATTCATGCTATTCAAATTCAATGAGGCCTTCATTGTAGCAAGGCAATTCTTTTATTCCTCATTAATTAATTCTCTCTTACTCCACTCAGAAGCTATTTCAAAACTCTTTTCCTCAAGCCTCCTGCTCTTCTCCCTCTTTCAGCGGAGACTATCACTGTTTCCCTTTTTAAAAAACAAAAACAGAAACTGGGTCTATTCATCCTGGCCTCCTTCTTTTCCCCTGCTTAAGCCCTCACTCTTATTTGCCCCAGTTTCTGACAATAAGGTTTCCCTCTTCCTTATCGAGAACAGCCTTTGTACTTGTGACCTTGATTCATCCCCTTCCATCTTCTCCAGCATATTATAATTTCAATTATTCACTTTCTCTCTACTCTCCAATATTTCTCTATCTATAGATTCCTCCCCTATTGCCCTCAAATATGCCCAAATCTCTCTCATCGTTAAAATATTTCACTAGGGCCTACCACATCCATAGGTTTTCATCCTATATCTTTCCTACTTTTTCCAGCAGCCAAAATAGTAGGAAAAAACTGTTTACCTTCATTTCCTTCCTGTTCCCTCCTCTTACTCACTCCTCAAGTCTATGCAGCTTGGCTTCTAACCTCACCAATTATGTGAAACTTCTTTCTCCAAAGTTACCAAAAATCTCTTAATTGTCAAATCTGATAATCTTTTTTGGCTTTGCTTTTTTCTCCCTTTCAATGCATTTGACACTGCTGACCACACTCTCCCAGATACTCAAAAACTTACTTCTGTAAGTTTTCATGATTCTTCTGATTCTCTTCCTATGCGCATAAACCTTTTCAGTCTCCTCAGCTAGTTTATCACCCATATGATGGGCCTCAACTGAGGATGTAGCCCAAAGCTTTGTTCTAGGCTACCTTTTCTTCTCTCTCTATACTCTCTTGATGACTTCATCACCTTTCATGGGTATTATTATTATTTCTATGTAAATGACGCATATACCTGTATATTCAGACACAAGGGATTACTGCTCTAGTACAGGCTTTGCAGCAATCATCTGAGGAAGCAGTTCCTGTGGAGAAGGGGCCAGCCATCCTCACCAACTGCCAACCAACTTCCACATACAGAGAAGGCAAGCTAGCCTAGTTGAAAAAGCATGGCACTCTGAGGAAAATACAGGAGGCAGTATGTTCTAAGTAGGGCAAATCACTACTTTGACTATTATCTCTCTTTAGACCAGGATAAGACAGACTGGCTCTGAACCCAAGAGCTAGGAATAGCAATGCCCTCCAAACCATCAGCCCTGCTTCTATCTCAGTCCACACAGCCATCATTAAGAGGAAGGTAGCAATCAGTCATCATCAGCATTAGAAACAACTTCTAACCAACTGCCACCAATAAGCAGATGGGCACAGATGCCCTAAGAGAGGCAACACCCTCCAGACCATTATTCTTGCATCTAATTGGGCTCCTCAGCCATCATCTAGGGGAACAAATCCTCTGGAGAAGAGACCATTCATCCCTACCAGCTGTCAACTAATTACCACACACTGGACAGACAAGCCATCCTAGCTGAAGCAGCAAGGAAGCCTCGGGAAGACAGAGGGCAGTGTGCTCCAGGCAAGTCAAAACACTACCTTGACCATTATCTTCCTTTGTGCCCTAATAGGACAGCCAGTACCTTGAACCAAAGATCTTTGGGAATAGCAACACTTTCAGTCCAGTTCCATCAGCCATCATTCTTAGAAGCAATCCTTGTGGAAATGCAACATAATTGCTACTACAGGTGCTATAGCCCTGAAGACCCAGAAAAGAAAGTTCTTGCCACCAGAGTCCTTGGCATGGTTAAACATCAGAAATACATTTTTTTTAGTAGAAATGAAATTAAAGCTATTCTGTGCACAGCAAAGAACAAAAGAAAATATACAAGAAAATAAAGAAAAGCTGGACAGTTCTCAACACAATGCATAAGAACACAGGCTTCCTCGAAATGGAAATGTATTGCTGTTTGTTTTGAATCCTCGATCACGTTCTGCTGTGCACATTTGTATTATTTTAGTTTTAGCATTCGTTTCTTTTTTTCTTTTCCTATTTTGTATTTAAGTTTCAAATTAAATATACAAAATCAAATAATTCCTCTATATGCTGAAGACCATGAGACCTTTCCATCTGACTGGCAGCTGAAACTTCCCATTTATATTTTCTAATCCATTAAAATGTGAGCTCCTTGACAGCAGAGGTTGCTTTACTTTTCAATTTGTATCCCTAATTTAGCACAATGCTTTGTATATAATAAGTAATTAATAAATTCTTATTTCATTCATTTATTCATGTCCAGACCCAGTTTATCCTCTAATCTTTAGTCCCACATCATCAAAAGCTTGTTGGACGTTTCAAACTGCATTTCCTGGAAATTTCTCAAAGTGTCATGTACAAAACTGAACTCATTATCTTTCACTCCAAATCATCCTATTTTCCCAATTCTGTCAAGGCATTACCATTCTTCCAATCCCGCAAGTCAGTAATTTCAGTGTTATCTTTGACTCCTTATTTCCCTCACTCCACATAGTTGCCCAAATCTTACTGTTTCTACCTCCCCAACATCTCATATCAGATCCCTCTCTCAACTCACAAAGCTACCACCTTAGTTTGGGCCCTCATCACCACTACCCTAGATTACTGCAATAGTTTCCTAATTCTTCTCCCTGCTTCATGTCTCTTGCCACTCCTGTCCATCCTGCATATTGCCGTTGAAACAATTTTCCTTAATCACAAATCTAACCATATCACTCCTCTACTCAGTTACTTCCAGTGACTTCCTGTTGTCTTGAGGATGGAACATAAACTCCTCTGTTTGTCTTTTAAAGAATTGTTCATCCCAAATCTATCTTTCTAGTCTCATTATAGATCATTCCCTTTCCTGGGTACTCCATAATCCATCCAGACTACCCTTCTCTCTGTTCTTTATACAAGACTCTGTATCTCCCATCTATATACCTTTATACTGGCTGTTACCTATGCCTAAAATGTACTCCCTCCTTACTTCCACTTTTAAAGAATTCCTCTCTTCCTTCAAGAAACAACTTGTCTCCACTTTCTACATCTGGCCTTTACTGATTTTCTCAGATTCTGGTGTTTCTTCTCTAATTTATCTAGTATTCATTCATTCATTCATTCATTCACTTGTTTGCTTATTTATTTATTTATTCACTTTATCTGTATATGTGTGCATGTATGTACATATTGACTTTACATTTATGCTGTATATTTTTATATGTACTTGTCTCCCCTGTTAGAATGTAAACTCATGAAGAGTAGCGATTGTTTCATTAGCTGTACTCCTATCTCCAGTACCTGGCACAGTGACTGCCACCACTCTGATTCCAGCCTTCATAATTTCCTGTCTAGACTATTGCAATAGCCTTCTGGTTGGTCTCCCTGCTTCCACTCCCTACCCATTCCAGTTCCTCCTCTGCTCAATTGTCAGACTGATCTTCCTTAAGCACAAGTTTGACTATGTTACCCTTTCACCTCCACCCTTGCTTCCATTCAATCAACTCCAGTGACTCCCTATTGCCTCCCGGATCAAATATAAAATCATCTGTTTGACCTTTAAACCAACTCTCCCTCTAACTTGGCCTTTTCACACCTTTCCAGGCTTTTTACTTCTTCCTTCTCACATACTCTGTAATCCAATGGACTTCTCGCTGTTCTTTGAACTAGGTACTTCATCTCTGAGTTTAGGCATTTTTGCTGTTGTCCACATCCCTGGAACTCTCCCTGTCTTAATCTCCACCTCCTGACTTCCTTGGCTATCTTTCAGTCTCAGCTAAAATACCACCTTCTTCAGTAAGATTTTTCCAATCCCCCAAATACTCGTGGCTTCCCTTTGATAGTTTTCCCCAATTTATCTTGTATATAACTTGTCTGTATATACTTGTTTTCACATTGTCTCTTTCATGAGAGAAAAGCCTGTTTTTTTAACCTTTCTTTGTGTCTCTGTCACTTAGTACAGTGCTTTGCACCACACAGTAGGTGTACTATAACAACAACATCTCTCTCTCTTTCCATATATATGTGTGTGTGTGTGCATAAATATACATACATATATATTTCTACAAAATATATAAACAAGCGATAAGTGTTTGTTGATTGACTATTTTTCTCCCAATTATTTATTTATACGAAAAATTAATTTTCTAAAAATTTGGAGTTCTAAATTCCCTTTCTCCCTCCTCCTCCCACACCTATTAAGAAAGCAAGTAATATATCAAGTATACATGTGAAATCATGCAAAATATACTTCCATATTACATATGTTGCAGGAAAAGGCATAAAAAAGAAGTAAAAAATTATTTCAATTTGCACTGAGAGTTCATCTGTTTTCTCTCTGAATATCAATAACATTTTTTTTTTATCATAGATCCTTTGGAATTATCTTGGATCATTGTCTTAAACAGAGTAGCTAAGTCTTTCGCAGTTGATCATCATACCATATTGCTCTTACTGTATACTCCTGGTTCTCTGCTCATTTAACACTTCCTAAGTTTTTCTGAAATCATACTGTCATTTCTATAGCACAATAGTATTACATCATAATCATATACCACAACTTGTTCAACCATTCCCCAATTGGTGGGTATCCCCTCAATTTCCAATTCTTTGACACCATAAAAAGAGCTGCTATAAATATCATTCTATGTATAATTCTTTTCCCTTTCCTTTGATCTCTTTGGGCTACAGACCTGACAGTGGTATTGCTCAGGTGTAGTTTTGTAGCCCTTTGGGCACAGTTCCAAATTGTTCTTCAGAATGGTTGGATCGGTTCACAACTCCACCAAAAGAGCATTAGTGTACCTATATTCTCATATCCCCTCCAGCATTCATCATTTTCCTTTTCTGTTATATTAGCAAATCTGATGAATGTGAGGTACCTCAGAATTGTTTTAATTTGCATTTCTCTAATCAATAGTGATTTAGAGTATTTTTATATGACTATTAATAGCTTTGACTTCTTTTTCTGAAAATTGTTTGTACATGTCATTTGATCATTTATCACCTGGAGAATGGCTCTTATTTTTTATAAATTTAGCCTCACTTCCTACATATTTGAAAAATGAGGCCTTTATCAGAGAAATTTTTTTTTCCAGGTTCCTACTTTCCTTCTTATTTTGGCTACATTGGTTTTACTTGTGCAAATCCTCTTAATTTCATGTAATCAAATTATTTGTTTTACTTGTTGTGACTTCCCCTCTCTCTTGTTGGGTCATAAACTTCCATTATCTATACATCCAATAGGTAATTTTTTTCCATGCTCCTCTATTGTACTTATGATAACCTTTTTTATGGCTAAATCATGTACCCATTCTGATCTTATTTCGGTATACAGTGTGAGACATTGAATGATGCCTAGTTTCTGTCAAATTACTTTCTATTTTTTCTAGCAATTTTTGTCATATCATAAGTTCTTTGCCCAAAAGCTTGAATCTTTGGGGGTTATCAAGTACTTAGTTATTATGGTCATTTACCACTGTGGTTATGTACCTAATCTGTTCCACTGAATTCCTCCTATATTTCTTAGCCAGTAACAGATTGCTTTCTTGATTACCACTTTGCAATATAGTTTGAAATGTGGTACTGCTAGGCTGCCTTCACATTTTTTTATTGAATCCATTGAAATTCTGGACCTTTTGTTCTTCGAGATGATGTATTTTTTCTACACCTATAAAATAATTCTTTGATAGTTTACTTGGTATGATTAACTGTTGATTAATTGTTGTTTATACAGTTAGAATGCAAAGTGTAGGGATTGTTTCATTTTTTTTTTTTTTGCATTTGTATCTCTAAACTCATAGCCCAGTGTCTGGTATACAGTTGGTTTTTAATAAAACTTTGTTGACTGAATGATTTTGCAGCACTACTCAATAATTATTTCAAATGGAAAGAGGTCAAGGAAGAGAAAAGAGCTAAAAATAAAATTTGCCAAATTTCCTCCTTGTTTTCTGTTCTGGTAAAATTTAATGAGGAAAGGGATTAAAACTAATGGTTAAAATAAAATTTGGAATTATCTGTTGACTTAATCATCTATGTTATCCTTGCCAAACACTTCCTGAGAGATGAGTATAGATTATATCTAATTTAAAGTAAATGGTCCATAGCCATGAATGCTAACCCCAATATGTTTCCACAGTCTTATAAATGAAAATAGAAAGAATGTATGAATGTCAGAAATTTTCTGACATTTCTCATTTCTATTATCAATTGTGTGTATTCAGTAGCCAAGGGACAATTTTAGATCATTATGTCACATTTGCAAATATCTTTAAGATAAAAATCAAACAAATATTTGATAAAAATCATTATAATAGATATATCTATAGAACAAATGCACATATATGTATATGTGTTTATTCTATATACAATTTATACAGCCCATGTATTCCCATAGAATATGCATGATAAAACATATGTGCTTACATGTGTTTTATACAATAAGTATTTCTGTTTTATCATAAATATGACTTCAATTTTTATCTTAAAGATACTGTGAATGTATAATGATCTAAAATTGTCACTTGGCTACTATATTGTACACAATTGGTAGTAGAAATGAGAAATGTCAGAAATCTCTGATGCTTATACATCCTCCCTGTCTTTGTTTATAAGATTGTGTATATGTACATATGCATATGTATATACATACATATATGTATATATATATACACATATGTATGCAGAGGGGAGGAGAGAGAGAGAGAAAAAGAGAGAGGGAGAGAGAAAGAGAGAGAGAGAGAGGAGGGAGAGAAAGAAAAAAGAGAGAGACAGAGGGAGAGAGAGAGATGCAATGGAAAGAACTTCAACTTCAGAATCAGGAAGACATGAATTTAAGTCCT
Source organism: Pseudochirops corinnae (assembly GCA_028646515.1). Lineage (NCBI taxonomy): Eukaryota > Metazoa > Chordata > Mammalia > Diprotodontia > Pseudocheiridae > Pseudochirops > Pseudochirops corinnae. The sequence continues at coordinate 6,114 of JAQQSV010005551.1, read as the reverse complement.
AATCTACATTTGCTGACTGTTGTGACCCTAAATAAGTCACTTAACCTCTTTGTCACAGGTAACTCTCAAAGTTATATGTAGAGTTGGTGCCAATTTACATTTTCAAGTGTGTTACTCCACTCAGAGTTCCCTATGCTAATAAACCACAGAACTATACTGTACTAATATTGATAAACAACTTAGAAAAATGGAATTATGAAATTAAATAATCAATTGAAATCTTATGTTGAAGGAAAGGAAGCTTAATTTCCAGACTGAATACTTTGTGAGCACATATGACTATAAAAGGGCATTTTGGCTGGTTTGTTTAAAGAAACTATATTGCTTTTAAAGATCAGATGCAATTGTGAGAAGTATTGCTCTCCTCCTCACCCTGTGATGATTCATTATTTAGATGCATGACTGTTGGAATCTATCAAAATTGGCTTCTCTTCAGGGACTCTCCTTAATTAGTTCCTTTAAAAAATCGTTTCATAGTTCTGTGTAGCCATGGTGGCATGAGCCAAGCAAGTTTTAACTGTTCTTCATTTATGTGATCATGAGAGCAGGAACCGTAATATTCATGAAACACACACACACACATAGACACATACACACACTGCACATACACACACATACACACACACAGACCACACACACACATGCACACACACACCACACACACCACACACACACCCCACATGCACACACACACACATCATACACACACGCATGCACACACACATGCACACACATACACATACACATACACACACACACTGCACATACACACACGCACACGCACATACACACACATGCGCACGCACACACACACACACTGCACATACACACAGGTATTCTATGAATCCATGAGTTAGCTTCTAGCCTTCCTGTCATATATTTTGGCCTCAGAATTGACATTGGCTTCCATCAAAGTGTCACCCTCACCCAGACTAGCTACTGTGTGAAGATTATTCTATACTCTAGTTATTAGCCTAATTTACTTCCAACTTGAAAAAAGAGGTTACTCTCCCTGTAACATAGCTGCCTTATTATAAAACACCTGAGTATTGATGTGCTGATTGTACTAAGTGGCTTTTAAATCCTTCTCAATGGATAGGACAGGTATACTTATATACCACTAGCTGCCAGTATCTACATCTCAATTTTAATTAGCACAGTAATTCCTAGCCAATACCAGCTGTTATCTTTTCCTCCTATCCTGTGACTTAGATAAACTGTGGAAGAAAAGTTAACAAGTTTTAGATAAAAATAATCATGCAGACCTAATTTTATTTTTTTCTCATAAGATTTGCAAATAAAATTCCTTTAAATACCTCATTCTCTCAAAACAAAACAAAACAAAACAACAAAAAATTCTGCTCCTGGATGTCTATCGAGAACAAAAAATACTTTTTGCTTCCATAGGACCTTGTTTTTTAAATATAAGAAGATTAAACCACTCTCCAAACATTACCTAATCCTTCCAACATCCCTTGGAGAAAGTACAGGTATTATTATCCCCATTTTACAGCTGAGGAAACATTTCTCAGTTGAGTTGCTTGGCCCTGGCCTTTTTAAATCCAGGATTTATTTGTTGCCTGATTTATTGACTTGGACTCCTGCTACTGACTGCTTCCAATCTGAAGCTGTCAATCTGCGGGGTGGTACTTGAAGGTATCCTCTGAGCTATTCTCTCAGGCCAGCCAAAGACTATTTAGTGGCTTCAGAATGTGCAGCTCTAACTGACATTCCAAACTGCATAATAGACCTATAGCTTCTGCTCTGTCTCTGTCATTAGCTCAGAGAGGTCAGCTACAAACCAATTCCAACTTATCTGTACCTGTCTATTTGTTCATCTTTTTTTTTTTTTTCCTTGAGAAGAGGGAAGTAGGGGAGGAAGCATGTTTTGCAAAGATGTTACCAGGATACCTCTCCCTGGTCTGCAATTAGAAATTATGTAGTCTCCTGTGAAACAATGGACTGGGGGTGGTGGGTGGGGAATGGAGTGGAGAATTCTATGTGAGGAAAACTCCCTTTACCAATGCAAATGTACAATTACTCTACTGCTTATATTAAATTAAAATGTGATTATAAAATATGGAATCCATCTTAGTTTACTATAGCCTCTCTACATGCTGAAAGCACATGGTAAGAGTGCTAAAAATCGAAATTTGCTATTTTGTTTTCATCTTTCTGAGGATGAGAAGACAATTATCTGACTGTTTATAAAATGTCCAAATAAATATCTTTGAAGTTTAAGAAAGCAATTGGATCTGGGTAGAAAGAATACCACATTTACCTAATCAGCTCTATTTTTTTCCTTTTCTAAATATTATTTAGAATTTATTATTATTTCCTGATTTGGAAAGAATGGTTATTAAGAAAGGAATTAATTTATCTGAAGAAAAAGACTATCAAATTCAACAAGAACATGGAGCTGTATGAGCTGTGAGCTTGATCTTGATAAAGTAAAGCATTACGCATATAGCTCCTAATGTGCAGACCTTTTGATGATCAGGTGAAATCTGGGAAGTGGACAAAATCAATAAGAGAAGGCATGGTGATGCTTGCTTCACAGAAGGTCAATTCATACTAAACTGAGAATTGTGAACATTGTCCGAATTGCTTTATCTCAAATTAACTTCCATTCTGACCACAGGACACATGGTACTTTTATTGAAATTTTAGGTAAAATGATAGAAGCAGATTTACTTAAAGAACATAAATTTTTAAGCAAATTAATTCACTGTGGTACATATATACATACACACAGAATTACATATATGTGTGTATGTATATATACATACACACATATATACACAAAACACAAATATACATATACACTTTGAGATTTGCAAAGTGCTCTGCAAATATCTCATTTTATCTTCAGGACAACTGTTAGAGGTAGGTGTAGGTGTTAACTATTATTCTTACTTTACAGATAAGGAAACTGAGTCAAGGAAAGGTTAAATGACTTGCCCAGGGTCCTACAGCTAGCAAGTATCTTTGATCAAATTTGAACTCAGATCTTCTTAATTCCAGGTCTGGTGTTTTATGTACTATACTGCCTATTTGCATGCACATATACACATGTGTACTATATAGCAAAACACACACATGTAGAATGTAATCTGTATCTTTGATGGGAACAATTGCATAGATAAGATCATAGATCAATTTGAATATTGAATATTTTCCTAGTTATGCTATTAGATTGCTATTCAGGAAGCACTATGATTTCTGAAGAATCAAAATTGCAGACAACACAAAAGATAATGTTAAAATTCATGGTGGGTGTCACTATGCTAACAATAATGACTTGTGCATAGGAAGTGGCATAAAAGGCATCATTAGGGATATAAATGTATGCAAAGCACATACTTAACTAGCAACTTTTTACTTCTGGAGCAGTTGCACAAAATGTGTCCAGGGCACAGGGCAGAACATGTATCCTTAAATGATGTTGGTGGTATGAGGACTGTGAGAGGAGAGAACTAACATGTCAGGGAGAGATTCACCTGGGGTGTGGTGATGAAGGTGTAAACACAGCCATCTGCTTGTGATTTTAACTAATTATTCTTGTTACCCAGGTGCTAAGCTCTTCTGTCTAGGCTGATGAAGGAATGTAAGGCTATAAACCTCCTCTGTATTTCAGCACACTAGATAATAGACCTAAGATCCTAACACTAGTTGTAGCTCTGCTGAAAAAAAAAAAAAATAAGTGCCAAAGCTGAAGAATAATAAATGGACAGCCTGAGTGTAGTACTGGTACTCTTACAATGTTAAAAAGGACCATAGGATAGTCTTTGGTGCATTGCATGGATCTTCTATAGAGTGTTGTTGGAACAGTGTAAAAAAGATTTGTCCACAATGAGAAGTTATGAAGTAGTGGTGGGCTAGAGCAGGCTTCTACCAACTCTGAGTGATTGGTTAATTTTCAGTGTGAGTCTTTATACTTTAGAAATCAACTAATGCTATAAATCAGGACTTTTATTATTTTCTTGTCTAGATTTATGAAAATGATGCAGAAAATGTTAATAATTCAGAATAATCTGAAAATTATGTCATACATACATTTTCTCCCAGAAATCCAATTGTTAAACATTAACCAAAAGACTTCTGGTAGAGAGAAACTGCTCTCTATATACTAGAAGGAATACCCACATGATAGAGCAGTGGTTCTCAACCTGTGTGGGTTGTGACCCCTTTGGGGGTCGAACGGGGTCGCCTAAGACCAGTGGAAAACACATATTTCCGATGGTCTTAGGAACTGAGACATCATTCCTCTATCTGTCTCCAGGTGGGTCTGCCCACATGCAGATACACACACATATGTGTACTAAAGGGTAGTGGCATTAGGAAGGTTGAGAACCACTGTGATAGAGGATGTGGAGTCACTGAAAAAAACAAAGTTTAATTATTCATGTTGCTTATAAGAAACAAAAGCAGGCACTTGGTCATTTAACATGGGTAGACCTCTTGGTGAATCTATTTTTTGATATGATACTTGAACTAGATCAAGGGGAGATTTGACATCTACTTCCTAGACAGTAGAGCTCAAAGATTTACATAAGAAACACAAAGCCACAGTTATCCCACATCATACTTTGAAAATCTCAAAACATCTATCTCCCATATTGGCAACTAAAAGGCAGTCCACTCCATCATTTGGGAGAGAAGTACTAAGTTTTATGAAACTATGCAGATTTTACTATGGCTTAGTATTATCATGACTGAAAAATAGATAAGGATAGAGGCTGTACCTATTACTTCATTAGTATAAGGAACTTTGATCTGAGAAAATTACCTCTAACAATGCGGGTCAACATGTTCTTGGCAACTCAGAGTCTTAGAGAGTCGCTTAGACCAATACGTGGACTTGAACTAAGGTTTTCCTGGCTCTGAGGTCAGTTTTAGCCACTATGCCATGCTGCCTCTCTGAATAATAATAAAAAAGGGATATAAATTAACTAAGTTTTTAGCTGTCATCTACTCAGTGGTTTGTTATTTGAAGGCTCAAAATGGTTCTAACAAGGTTGAGAAGGAACCATTATCAACATGGATTTCAGTGAAGACAAATTCAAAGCACAAAAGGACACACTAGATCTAGGTCTATATAAGAGAAATGTTCCCAAGGCATTCTGCATTGTTAGTGCCAGGTATTTTTCCTTCTCTCCCTATCTTCTGCCTATTCTTTGTCTACCTTAAACTAGAGAAGATGATAAAGACAAGAAATACAATTTTCTTTTCAGAAAAATTCTGATGAAACAAATGCTACAAAACCAAGACATAAAAGAGGACTGAGCTAGTTCTCACGTTGAAACATCATCACTCACTAAACACTACATGTTCCACTTTATTCCTTGCCTGTAATTGTATCTGCTCTCATACAGATGCAACTGAAAGAAGGAAAAACAGATTGCACTGATACAAAGTGAGTTAAGGTCTCCTTTGTTCAATTGTGGCAAAAAAAAGCAAACAGGGGTCTCTGTGAAAACTGACATTAACATGGCATGCACCTGGTCTGCTGCTCCCTGGGAGGAGTGATGTCATGCTGGGAGCTGAGACCTAGCCCCATACTCAGATAGGAACTGAAAGCCATCTGCTCTCTGCATGAACACTAGGAAGGGAGAGTTTTTTTTTTTTTCATTGCTAAGGTTCTGTTCAGAACATGATGAAATAAAGATTAAGCTCATATGAAAAATGTTTGTGGCTTTTACCATATATCTGCTTCATATGACCACGAAGTGGTTAACGTCCATCAGAAATCAGTAAGTTAGTAGGCTGGAGCTGTGTTCATATTTGTGTTCTTAATTGGACTGCTTGTTTAGCAGCAACTTTTGTCAAATTTAGGGACTCTCACCAATAGAAAAGGTGTTTATTAAGCTCATCTAAGTCATAAAGTATATTTGTATTTATGTAGCATCCTGTTTTTTTTCTTTTGAAACAGACTTTTAATGTCACAAAAGTCCCTAATGAAGACTTTACCTTTTAGTAGTCATATATACTGCTCTGATAACATATGGTAATATAGTAAAATGGTACTATATAGTAAAATGGTAAAATATTTTAACCATATCCATGATATGTACATACACACATACTTTGTAAACATTTTTAAGAGGCGGGAGG
>JAQQSV010005550.1:0-14505 GCA_028646515.1 Pseudochirops corinnae | reverse complement strand
TACACAATCACAGACACATCGTACATATGATGACCAACCTTGATAAACTGGACTCTTCTCAGCAATGCACAACTATAAGACAATTCTACAAGTCTCAGGATGGAAGGAGATGTCTACATTCAGAGAAAGATCTAGAAAGAACAGTTTAAACGGAGACTGAAGCAATCTACATGCTATCGTTCTTTTCCTCGTTTGGTTCTGTTTCTTTTTTCCCATTGTTCACTCCATCAGTTGCAACCTTCTATACAACCAGACTAATGTCCAATATGAAAGTAATTGCAGATCCTATACTTGATTGCATGATGCCATGGGGGAGCAGGGGGAGAGGGAAGGGAGAAAATTTGAAACTCAAAGGATTGTGGAACTGAATCTTATAAACTAAAAGTAAATAAACAAATCAATTTTAAAAAGCTAAAACAAAAACAAAAAAACCTTGCCATCTACTACGTTGTTAGCTGACCAGAACCAGTAACAGAAAATCTACCCTGTTACTCCCAAATGCCATTCAGCTCCACCATGATGGCCTCTTTCTCCCAGACGAGGAACTGAGGCAAACAGGGTTAAGTGATTTGCCTAGGGTCACATAGCTAGCAAGTGTCTGAGGTCAGATTTGAATTCAGGAAGATGAGTCTTCCTAGGTCCACAACTATGAAGGTAGAGCTAGGTCAAATGATTTGTAACAAGATAATTCCTACCATGCAGCATTGTTTTTGTCCACTATTGCTTTCACTCTTGCTTCCCTCGCAGATTGATATTTCAAAGAGTGAGCCATAACAGATAGGGCAAAATATATAATAGGCAGCAACACAGAAATTCATTGAAATAGGTAGCTCAGATTTGATTTTTGAGAATTTTTGACCACATGAGGAACATGAAATAGATAAAGAATATAGACTAGGAATTAGAAATTAACATTACAAAATTGACTAGAATGGAAGAAAAGTAATAAAAAAAAAAGCACAGTAAAAGAAAACTATTTCAAAAACTAGAAGTTTCAGAAAAAATTGGGAAGATTTTAAACTATCCATTTAGCAAAGAGGAGAAATAGAAGAGATAAAAAGGAAGAAAAAATAGATAACTAAGTAAATTAAAGAAAAAAAACTTATTTAAATAAGGCCCATAGACAAGACTGAGGGTAGATGAATAGTGTTTTTATATGGCAATAACAAAATTTAGGAAGAAATAATAAAAATATGAGTTCCATTCAAAAACACTACAAAATGAAAAGAAAAATTGGGTGTCAATCTAGCACACTCAAAACTTTTATAGATTCAATTACAAAATACTTCTTAAAGAAATAAAGAAAAGACATGAGCAGCAACTTTTATAACTGGAGGGATATTAAGTAGTCAAAGTTGGATTATGTTAATATCAGTAAAAATGACAGTACTTCCTAAATTGATTTATGGATTTAATGCTATATCATTCAAAGTACGGGGGGGGGGGTGGTATTTTATAGGACTAGACAAAATAAAGCAATTTTTTTGGAGGAATGTAGCATCTAAAACCTCAGTAAATATTGAAAAGAGATAGGAAAGATGGGGAAAGCATGTCCGAACTTCAAAATCTCCAAGGTAGCAGTAATCATCAAAACCATTGGGTACTGGTTAAAAAATTAGCTAAGTAATGGAGCAAAGCACATAAGGAAGAATCAAAAACAACTGAACTCAATATTTGATAATACCGTAAATAGAAAAAAAAACCTGCCTTTTTGACAGATATTGCTGAGGAAACTTGAAGACAATCTGAATATGAAATGTCATAACCAATATTGTTGTTCAATATCTGATATTAAATTTATGTAGGCAAGGAGCAGGAATCTATAAAGTCAAAAACCTTTCCTTAAAATATGTGTTTAATGGCCATGAATGATTTCCTGAGGAATAATTGTAAACTATTTGACATGTACATGAAATCATTCCAGATTAATCATAATGAGAGAAATACAAAGTAATGAGCACCCACTCAGATAACTGACAAAGATCATACAAGATGGAGTTAGTTAATGTTGAAGTGGTTGTGCAAATATAGGCACAGTAATTTACTGTTAATGGACCTGTGAACTGATTCAGTCATACTAGAAAGTAATTTGAAATCATGCTAAGATAGTGACTAAAATATTCATATATTTTGATCCCAATGTTTATATTAATATTATAAATATTATATGTAATCTGTGTATATACATACATACATACATACATACATAACACAAGAAAGGCAATGATATTTTTTTAAAGCACTGGTCCCACATATCCAAAAATATTTATAATGACACTTTCTGTAACAGAAAAAGAACTGGAAACAAAATAGATGCTCATTGACTGGGGAGTAGATAAACAAATGGTAAATTCTTGTAATGGAATATTTCTGTGCTGTGAAGAACAATGACTATGACTGTTGCAAGGCTGTCCCTCAACATGTAGTAAGCCTGTTTCAATGAGTGACTTGAAGGCAGAAAAGACATTTCTAGCCTGTGTTTCCCTCACCTTTCTTCAAGGGTGACTTTAATTTTTCTCAGGAAAGGAAGCAGGAGATTAGGACCAGAGGTGGTTTTCTAAGGGGAAGGGAATAGAATTATATGTGTACTACTAAATATTATTTTTCTAGGAGATATAGTTTCCAAGTCCAAGCTAATCTCCTGATTGCTATTTCTTTTTTAAAAAAATATTTCATTTCCCCCCAATTACATGTAAAAAAACAATTTTTAACATTCTCTCTCTTTTTTTTTAATTTTTGAGTTCCAAATTCTTTCCTTTTCTCCTCTCCGTCTCCTCCCTAATTTGGTAAGCATTCTGATATAGCCTATACATGAGAAATTATGTAAAATATTTCTGTGTTAGTCATTTTGTAGAAGAAAACTAGAACAAGGAAGGAAAGAAGGAAGGAAGGAAGGAAGGATGGCAGGAAGGAAGGAGGGAAGAATGAAAGAAAAATAGTATGCTTCAGTCTGTACTCAGATTCCTTCAGTTCTTTCTTTGGACTCAGATAGCATTTTTTAAATCATATGTCCTTCATAATTGTCTTGGAACATTGTATATTGCTGAGAATAGCTAAGTCATTCACAGTTATTCATCATACAATATTGCTGTTACTATGAACAATGTTTTCTTGATTTTGCTCACTTCATTCTGCATTAGTTCATGTAAGTCTTCCTAGGTTTTTCTGAAATCATCCTGCTTGTCATTTCTTACAGAACAATAATATCCTATTAGAATTATATACAACTGGTTCAGCCATTTCCCTATTGATGGGCATCCCTTCAATTTCCAATTCTTAGCCACCACTAAAAGAGATGCTATAAATGTGCTTGTACAAACATATCCTTTTTTTTCTTTCTTTTTAAAAAAATCTCTTTGGGATCCAGACCTAGTAACAGTATCACTTGCTCAAAGGGTATGCACAGTTTTATAGCCCTTTGGGTATAGTTCCAAATCATTCTCCAGAAGGGCTGGGTCTCACTCTGGAATATTCCTCCGCCATGATGGCCTCCTTATCCCAGAGGAGGAACTGAGGCAAACAGGGTTAAGTTCACAATTCCACCATTGGTGCATTAATTTCCAACTTTTCACATCCCCCACATAAATACAACATTTATTATTTTCCTTTTCTGTCATATTAGCCAATGATTGCTATTTCTTAATAAGGTAAAGGGAAATAAGTTCCAAAGTTCTATATCCAAGGTTTGACTCTCCATCACCTACCAGTTCCAGTATGAATATGCATAATATACAGCAAAGAAACCTATTTATATATCCAAGTGAGCAGCAAAACAGAAATCAGATAAATTATACATGTGAGAATGTATACCCATACAATAAAAAATGAAGTTTTCCCATTGAGAGTGAAATAATGTAGTTCAACCAAGAGAACATCTCAGATCTCATACAATGGGAAATTTCCCAAAGTCTCTAGCAAGCAAGCTGAGGATAGAGACATGATGGAAGATTGACCCCTTTTCTCAAGTCCTCTTCTTCTCAGAGACTGTTTCTCTTCTCAGAAACCTGAAGATGGTGGCATTGTGCATCTTCCCTCTTAAAGCTGAAAGTCAGAAGTCTCTGAAGTGACTGAAGAGAGTAAGTAGACAAGAAACTGAAGAAACCTCTTCTCTCCTGTTCTCACTAATGCCACCCCATCCCTTATACAGGTGCAGGGCCTTGATCTCCACAAATGAAGACAGAATCCATTATCCATGGGACTCTAGTTACATGACAAGTATAGAGAAACATAGACAGACTTAGATGAATAGATGTAAAATGTAATAAGAGGAACCAGAAAAACAATGTGCATAATTATAAAAATCAAAAGAATAAAATAAAGCTGAAATCCGTGAAATTAGACACCAACTTTAGCACCAAAGAAAACATATGAAAACATAGTGCCTTTGCCTTCTTTGCAGAAATGGGTATTAAGCTGAGTATCAGAAACAACATAAAACATCAGATGTGTTGGATTTTTTTTGGTGATCTGTTATCCTTTTTCATTTTTCATTATACTAGACAGCACTCTAACATTAATCAAAAGAGATAATTTTATTATAGACATTGATAAGGGGGGAAGGGTATCGTTACATTTTCTGTTTTATTGTGATTTCTGATGGTTATGCAATGGCAGACAACAAAGTTGAACTATTGCAATTCTTGAACTGAGATGAACTGTTTCTGCAGAGAAGAAGGGCCTATAGGAGGTTGGAAGTACTGGTAGATTAAAAAAAAAAGATTCTTAAAAATTATATGGGACAAGGAATCTTGGAAGGATAGTAATGTTGCTGATCAGCTGATCAATGGGTTAGATATATTTTCTACCTGGATAAATTGCACTGCTTTGGTGGACACATTAACCACATGATTGATGGAACAGTCTTAGTATGGTTACATTACTTAGAAAGAATAAACAAGTCCTTGTTCTAAATAAATAATCAAAGGAAATGTTAATATGATAAAAATGTAGTATGAACTAGTCTTCTAAGATAGACTTCTAAGAGAACAAGAGAATGCAGATTAATTAATTAACTAAATAATAGCACTAAGTAAATAAGGTGTCTTGTAAGTGCTGAGTAATAAGTTTTCCTAACTTGCTAAATATCAGATCTAAAAAAAAACCTTCACCATTTCCCTTTCTCTGATTGTAGGCTAATGAATAGAAGCAGACACTCTAACCCATCCTGTTTTCTGTAGCAAATTTCCAGTAGATTCTACCCATCTCCCAAAGAAGAGCCAAAATAATATGATAATTCATCTCCTCTTTGCATCATGATGTTAAAAATTATTCAAATGTATTTCAAACAAATAAAGTGAAGTTTGGAAAGATTAAGTGACTTGCTTAGGGCAATACAGTTAGTGTCTGAGGTATGGATAGGTTGAGATCGGTGCATTGAAGAGATCATTAATGCACAACAGTGGTTCAGTGAAGTAATAAAAGCATTATAAAAATTTGACTTATTTTTATTCTTTTTTTAATCCCTTGCATTCTAAATTGTTATTTTTATTCGTGAAGGAATAAATAATCCATTACGTGTATTTATTATTTAAAAAGCTTTTTGTTGCTGTTGATTGGGTCTTCCAATCTCACCTGGACTAGAAAACTAGAAATTCAGTGGTCACTCATGGGCCCACTTCTACTACATTTCAACATGGGAACTTTGACCTCCTTCATTTTCTACTTGGATCTATTTGTTTCTCCTTAAGAAGACAGATGACTCCGGCTCCCAGGGGCTTACTCTTCTATTGCCGGATTTAGTGCAGATGTTTCATCAATTTTAACTCAGTAAGCTAAAAATACTTTAATGTGGATATTCCATTCACCAATGCAAACTGCAACTCTTTTAGGCTCTAAAAGGTGGTCTTTAAGAGTTACAATAGCCAAGAAGTTCATTCCTCTTTTAACCAACTTAGTGATGAGATTCTCTGAACTCAGCCACAGATATGTTCTGTTATCAAGTCAGTACTCAAAGACTTTCCAACTTACTAGAGCATATTAGAAATGAGTCTTCAAGGACTCAAGATCATCTTTATATACTGATGAGATATTGCAAATAGACTTTCTTGAAAATCTAAAGTATCATGCTACTTTTATAAATCTCTGTTCAATGAATGAGTGATTCGGTGATATATTTAATGAAGCTTGTTGAACTTGCCGAATGACAAGGTGATCAGTAAGAGCCACACAAGGCTGAAAGGGTTGGTTAGGACAATATCACAAGAGTTCAGATGAACTTGAATTTGGATCAATGATTTAGGAATATATAATATATATGTATATATACATATACATACATATATATTTAGGAATATATAATGAAAAAATTTTGAGGGGAAAAAAGTCAAATCTACTTAGTGATCACTTGAAAGAATAATAAAGACAAGAGAAAATGTTCCAAGACACTACCCTTTTGTTTTTCAAGACAGTTGTATATCCCATAATCACACAGAAGAATGGGTATCAGAGGAAAGAGAACCGATTTAGTTATCACTTTAAGTTTCCAACTTAATTCAGTTTAATTCAATAAACGTCTCTGAAGCACCTAAAATATGTAGAGCATTGTGCTAGTTTCCAGAATAAATGCAAAGATAAATAAGGCGGAGCTCCTGCCTTCATGGAATTTACAATCTAGTGTATGTTTGTGGGGGGGGGGGCGTAGACACATAAATAAGTAAGAAGCAGAAAAACAGAAGATGAGTACTATCTTGAAGGGGTGCAAAGAGAATATTCTAAGCTCAAAGGAGGAAGATATTGCATCTTACCATAACAAGATAGGTGGGCCTAAATAGCTACATGATTACCAGGCAACATAGTGAGAACGGCACATTAAATGGTATAGATGAAGAAGCAATGGTCAAAGGCTGTGGAAAGGGAAAAGAGAAGAGAGCCTGAGGAAATGTTCCCAGAATATCTAGTATCAGAGAAGTCAACATTGATGATACAATTCAGTGAATGAATGGGTGAATATAACTCATATGTCCATAGTGCATTAAAGTTATAAAACATTTTCTTCATACAACCTTATGAAGCAGATGGTTATGCAAAAATTGTTATGACCATTTCACAGATGGGAAAATTGACATTTAATGAGGCCAAAGGAGTTTTCTCACAGTCACACAGCTGAGAAATGTTAGAGTTGAGATTCAAATACTCAGCTGCATCTCAGCTGAATCCTCTAGTGAATTTCTCTTAAATAATACATGGAGTTAACTGATTTTGAAAAGTAGCAAAGTGCACTTTTGAAAACAAAAATTCTAACAATTGGTTCAGGATGTTCATGAGGTATTATTTTGATATTTCACTGTGGCAAAGAGTTGACTGTTTTTTAAAGGTTTCGTAAGTAGAGAGTAGGCTTTGCCAAGTTTTTAACAAACTACAAAGACACAGAGAACATTTTCAGCAACAATGTTGTTCTGCTTTCCAAGGACCAGTCCGGTTAAGGATAGAAACTCTAATCCCTAATAGGCTTGCCACTTAGTGAGAACCTAATAAAGAAAGTGCTAAATCACTCTCAATCTTATGTGTCTCCTTTCAGCTTCTGCCATACTGTCATAGTAAATAAAAAGGTAGAAGAGCATATTAGGACTCACACTAGAAAATTACTGACCATCTCTAAACATTAACTTGGTACAATGACCAAGAAGTTGACATACAAATGAAGGAACAGAATGATGTCAATGTTAACATTTTCACTTGAAATGAAACCAGCAGTCCCCAAAGCAGTTGCAGGAAAATGGAAGTTAGACTCACTGGCTTTCCTTGTGAGATTGGTTTTTAATCATGTGTTAAAAGGAAACAGCAACAATAACAAACCCATCACTTCAGAGATACTTGTGTTCTTCAAGTATTGTGGTTTCTCATCAAAATGTTAAACAAAAAGTCTTCCATGATGACAATTGCAGCAGATACAATAGATCTTTCGCAGAAGATGAAAAAATACTGGATTCAACAACACATCCAAATAAAATCTATCTACCTGTGTGTGTGTGTGTGTGTATGTGTGTGTTTAATGAGAAATAGGGCTTTATAGTGGATAGGGAGTAGGTTTTGAAGTTAGAAAGACATGGGTACAAATCCTGTGGATTTGCTCATTATGGAACCCTGAGCTCTAGGAAACCCTAAGATTATAAGGTAGAGAGAATATGTCAAACTGCATAGATAAAGGAAGTGATCTCAGGCTGGAGCTCCCTTCATTCTCATAATGAAATCACCGGTCCATTCCCTATCTCTGTTTTTATACTCAATGGCTTCTAAATTAATATGAATATAATAGGAGGATGATAAAAAATGTATATAAATATATATGTGAGTATATATATATATATATATATACACATTTGTGTCTGTTTATATGTTTATTATATATGTATGTGTATATACATATAAATATATACACATATATTTACCATTGTTTTTAAGGATGTTGTAGAGTTTCTATTGGGAAAAAACTATAAAATTCAGTAATAAGTGAAAAGCCATAAAACTGACTTGTTAGCAATCATAAATTAGACACTGAATTATATTTTAGATACTGAGTCATAACTTAAGATGCTGTGACCTATGAAAATAATAATAAGAATATTGTGATTTATATGTGACTGAGACATGATCAATACACAAGGATTTCTCTAAGCATTCCATAAGTCTTATACAAGTCACACAGGAAAAACTAAGTGGATGAAGACTGGCTATTTTTCTGGCTATAACATGCAGTTAAATAAACAACCTAGAGGGTGCTCCACAGTATGTACGACGTCACCAAACACTATATATGGACAATAGCTCTTGAGAAATTGTGTACCACATTGAATGACTATAAAGTTCTCCCTGAAACAAAGTCCCATCTTTTTTTTTTTTTTTTACAATCAATAGTTTTTCTAGTGATGACCACAAATCGTAGAATACTATAATTTCCTAGGCATCAGTATTATGGCTGATTCAAGCATAATAAAGAAATACATGTGGGTTGTAAATAGACTAGAGCATATTATCAATGAAGAATTATTCACAAGAACTAAGTAGCCTGATGGCAACCTAAAATATGCATGACTAGTGTTAAAAGGACATGAGCTGGTCATGAATTTAATGAAGGAAAACAATGAACTATATACTGACCTTGTACTAACATTCATTAAATTTCAAGCAACTTAGATACTTCTGCATATTTGTTTAACCCTCTGTGGAGGATTATTTATGAGTGGACAAGTCTTTTGTTCATGTCTAATTACTAAAGGAACACAGAGAGATTTTCTACTCTGAGGTCTGTCTATATATTGAGGAATGGAATGTGAAAATGTAGCTGAGAGTGAGAAACCTAGAAGTGGTGTTATCTGCTTAGACTTTTATTCCATTGAGCACTTACTTCAATATAATCTTAAATTGATGCTGCTGCATCCAGATTGGTTGACTGATCCAGAGTCTGACACAACTTAAAATTAAGTGTCCAGGTTCCTCAAGACTGGCTGTTTGGAGCAAGAAATCTTCCCTTTTAAAATGTCTCTGCAATGAGTAGGGAGATTTTTAAAATGGTCATTCTGGAGTTTGCAGCAGCTCCTTTCTATGATCTATGTGTGTCCATTTATTCACATATCCACTAATGAAAACAATTAGAAATAAATAGCCTCTGGACAGAAGTCACTACTTCTCTAAGATTCCCATATTCTGCCTCTTCCAAGGCTTACAGTACTAAATCCATGTGTGTAACTTCTTTTTTTTTTTTTTGGAAGAGGGCAGGAAGGGCAATTGGGGTTAAGTGACCTGCCCAAGGTCACATGGCTAGTTTTGTTTTTGTTTTTCCTGTGTGTGTGTGTGTGTGTGTGTGTGTGAGTTAAGTGTCTGAGGCCAGATTTGAACTCAGGTCCTACTGACTCCAGGGCTAGTGCTCTATTAACTGTACCACCTAGCCGCCCCCATGTGTGTAACTTCTTAAAAAACAAGGAAAACTTACTGGCTGTGTGACCTTGGGCAAGTCACTTAACCCCAATTGCCCTGCCTTCTCCCCTCCAAAAAGGAAAAAAAAAAAACGAGGAGAAAAGATGATAGATTGATGGACAGAAACATAGGTTGTGTTTGGCTTATTTTCAGGTAATTTTTAGTGCCCTCACCATGGTTGCTCAAATTTAAAAACATGTATGTCATATACATCTCTGCTCTCCTTTCCATAAAATAATAATTAAAAAGTATATAATATATAATAGAAAAATAATATTATGTCTGAGCTTTAATGTTTGCAAAGCACTTAAAAATATGATCTTATTTCATCCTCACAACAATTCTGTGAAAAAATGCTATTATTATCTCCATTTTAGAGATGAGGAAACTGAGGCTGACAGAGATTAAGCGATTTGCCTGGGGTTTCATAATAAGTGACTGAGGTAGGATTGAAACTCAGGTCTTCCTGATTCCAAGTCCATGACTCTATCCACTATTGGATGAATGAATAGAAAATAGAATAGAATGAATAGAAAATGAATGAGTAGAATAGAATGACTAGAAATAAATGAATAGAAAATGAATGAGTAGAAAAATGAATGAACAGAATAGAAAAAATAGAATGAATAGAAATGAATAGAAAAGAATGGAAAAGTGCTCTTTGTGCCAGAGCCAATTCATACTTGCTCTGGAGAGTCATCGAATTTTCAGTGTGACCATTTGCCCCTCAGAAATAGGCAGATGCTACAAATCAGGGCTTAATTTATTCTGATGACTGTCTAGACTTAAGAAAATAATGGAGAAAATGCAGGTTAAACTTAAAATTACACCCTATGCACATTTTCCTTCCAGAGAATCAGTTGTTAGACTTTTGTCAGCATATCCTTGCTTTTCTTTTTTCTCTGGCTATAACACTATTTCTCTTCTTCACTACACACATCCCCAGTTGCTTCAACTGGTATGTACAGCCTGATCTATAAGTTCCTCACTCTTCTAGCTACCCTCTCTCTGGTCATCTTTTTGATATTTCAAGGTTCTATGACATTTTCAGTGTAAGAACACTGGTGAAGGGGATTGGCATCAGTTTGTTGATGAACTTTCTAAAATGACGTGCCCACAATTGAGGAGCTGTCCCTTGTCTATGCTAATCCTTCTCTTCTTTTTCCAAATTGGTCACAATCTTACTCAACAATTTCTCATCTATCCTATCATCATCTTCCTCAATACTCTTTCTCTTATAAACTCACATTGAGCTATCCTCTCCTTTGCACAAAACCTAGACACCCTGGGTATGTGACATCTGTAGCTAGCTAGGTAGCCACATGCATGCATGCATACATACATACATACATACATATACATACTTACTTTGAGTCAGGCACTGTCCTAAACTCTGAGGATACAAATAAAAGAAAAATAGTTCTTATCCTCAAGGTGCTTACATTATAATGACAGAAGGTAACACATAAATGGACGCGAGAAAAGGAATTAGGAGAGGGGACCTGAAAGCAGACTGAAAGTGTTTGAGAGGCTATAGATGAGGGATTAATGTCAATCTGTTTGGCCCTAGAGAGTTGGACAAGTTGTTGTGGCATGGTGGCAAAAACACCAGATTTGGAGTCACTAAACCACTCTGGACCCCAGGTTTCTCATTGGAAAATAAGGGAATTACGCAAGGTGATTTTTAAAGGTCCCTTTTAGATCCAAAAATGTTTGATTCTAGGAATATATTCAGCTTTTTCATTTGAATATTATTAGTACAGTGAGTTAATTTCCTGTACAGTGAGTTAATTTCCAAAATCCCATTCAATGTGGGCAATTGAATTACCTAGAAGTGTCTTAGGTACTCAAGTTGGCTTCAACAACTCAACAAACATTTATTAAGCACTTACTGTGTATGTAGCACTGCACAATGTTATCACTGGAAAAGATTTCAATTACCATGAAAAGAGTGAAAAGGTGAAGAGGGTGAAAAAAAACTATAATTTGATACCTACTTGAGGATGGAGAAACATGGAAAGGTTGCCTTGCTCTCTTTGTGGCAGGGTTAAAAAGGAAGGTTGAGTACAGAGATTTCCTTCTCTCTCTTTCCTCTTGAATACACCAGCTATGGAGACCCTCAAGGAAATGGAGACAACCTAAAAAGTCTGACTCATTAGGAGGTGAAGATAGTGGCATTGTTATCCATAGTCCCAGACCAGTAGGTAAGTGGGTCTCAGAATGCTAAGGTTACACAAGTGAGAGCATTTGCCCCAGAAGTGCCAAGACCTCCATGGATAATATATGAAGCAATTATATATGTTGCTAGACAGTACTTACCCATAGAATGTATATAATTCATAGCTCATATATCACCCAGACAAGTGGTGATTAATGTGTTCACTATACCATGCGCAATGCTTTTTTATACTAAGTATTATACAACTGAACGTGATCTTTGGATATGGGCTACTGTGAGTTTTGGCTTGCTATATGTAAATTAATGAATATATTTATAAACTATTAAAAAAAAGGTGCTTTTCCCCCCTCCTCATCTTGCTTCCCTAGTCTCCATCTTTTACCAACACCAACAATGTTGTCCTGAGATTTAAGCATGAGGAAAGAAAAATTCATTTACTCATTAAATCTTTAATTCAACACACATGGATATTTATATTAGGCATCTCATCAACATTCACATGGTAGTGGGTTTATAGTTAGAAGGAAATTTTGACGTCATCTTGTCCAAAAACATCATTTTCAGAAAAGGTTTCCTGGGGTCCGATGACATGATTTGCCCCAATTCATCCAACTTGTAAGCATCTGAGGTAGGAGTTGACCCAAGGTCTTCCCAAGTCATACGATCTAGTTTGAAAACCTGGTCCTAATGTTAATTAGTTTATTCATTCAGGACAAGTTATCTATTATCTCTGAGCCTCAGTTTCCATATTTGTAAAAATAGGGATGATAATACATTGCATATGTGTTCAGCGTCTTGTGAAGAAACCCTAAAATACTATTGAAATGTTGATTACTGTTGTTATCCTGATTTGAGGATGTCACAGAAACATTTGGCAGCGTGATTAATGCAAAACCTGAGAGAGTTTCTATGTAATTTATAAGCAACTTATTAATTAAGCTAATTAATAATCAATAAATTGATGGCTAGTGGTTTCTCTAGGTAACCAAAGACAAAATCATGGAGACACTGAATGCTTTAAGTACCTTTGGAAAAGGGGATGCCCTTGACAAGGGAAAATTAACCCTGATTGGTGAACAATTAATGAGGGGTTGGGCATTTAAATGAGTAAGCAAGCTAAAAGTCTTCAGCTCCTTCTGCTGAGCATGCGTCTTGATCATGACATTCAGCCACTTCCAACAATCCAGACAGAAAATCCATCTCCATCCAGACCACTCTGGTCTATTTTCTCCTTCATGAGCTGGGTCATCCTAGACTCCAGTGGAGGGGAACAAGGACATGGGCTCATTGCTTTGGGACAGGAAATCACCTAGATTAGATTCTGTTTACACTTCAAACAGAAGAAGGTTTTCTAGTTGGGTGATGTTCTTCCAAGATCTAGGGGCAGCTACTTGGAGATTTATGGCAATCTCTTCTATCAGTCATGTTCTTCATGGTTCCTGAATGAGGAAATAAAGGATTAAAAAACAATCTGGATCCTAGTTTAATCATTGGTTATTAATATAATAGAACAAAAGCTTTGGGGGAGAGACTTAAAAGTATTTTATTATAACACCCAAGTAAAGGATATAATCAAGAATTGGTAGCACAGGGGCAACAGTGAAAAAGAAAAAAAAAAGTGAAACTAGAAACCAAAAGGAGAAAATGAACAGAGAGGAAATCTGTAGATGAGAAGTAAAAGCTGGAGAAGGGCCTTTAGCCTCCTCCAGGCATCTTTGAGTAGAATATTCAGGCTGAAGCTACTGATTGTAATCACCTTTTAAAGACTAAAGTAAAAAAAAAAAGTCTGTTCTTTCCCTGACTTCTCTAGTTCTGTTCAGCAATGGGAACTGTAATTTACTCTACTTACTTCATTTTACGTAAATCTCCCTGAATCCCGATTTTTATCTCAAACGTGAAGAGGTCAGAGTTTAGCTGGAGATAAATATAAATTTAAATTAGGGCAGAGAGTCAAACTTCTTCCTAACTGTTAGGAATTTTCTACACTATGGTTTCTGAGCTATTATCATCATATTCCTAACTTTTTGCCATATGTAAATTCTATAAATTCTATAAAGGAGCAGAGGAGGATACCACATGGACATGAGGGCCCATTAATTTGCTCCAAAGCTTAGACAGAGAGAGAGAGTCAGAGAGAGAGAAAGAGAGAGAGACAGAGAGACTGAGAGAGACAGAGAGAGAAACAGAGAGACAGAGACAGAAAGAAACAGGCAGAGATACAGAGAGGCAGAGAGAGAGAGAGAAAGAGAGAGACAGAGACAGAGACAGGGACAGAGACAAAGAGACAGAGACAGGGAAAGAAACAGACAGACAGACAGAGAGACAGAGAGGCAGAGAGACAGAGACAGAGACAGAGACAGAGAGAAAGAGAGAGAGAGAGAGAGAGAGAGAGAGAGAGAGAGAGAGAGAGAGAG
>JAQQSV010005549.1:0-14505 GCA_028646515.1 Pseudochirops corinnae | reverse complement strand
ACCTTTGGCCTTTTTGGTGCTCTGTGATTGACTAAATGAATGTATTTTGTTTATGATTGGAAACTATTCTCCATTTGAGAAGAGACTAAATGAATGTACTACCCAGGAGTGGGCTACTTTGACTACTGATCCTGGGGTGGGATACTCGGACCTTGGTACTTTGCAATTGAATTGAGAACTTACTTGCTAAAATGAATGAGTTACACTGTATTTTAGCTTTCTGTGTTCTATGAATGTTTGCCGAATAAATGGAGTTTGCTATGCTGGTAAAAATCCAAACCTTGGAAGTCACTTCTTTCTCCCAACTTCCAAAAAAAGTCTTAGGACCTGGAGACCTAGATACTCCACAAAATACAGTTAACCCCTTCCAACATCAAAGGGTATATGGGAGCAGTGGCCCCCTGCAATCTAGAAAATTCTCATAAAATTTTTTGGTTCTCCCTTCATATCAGGGAAATCTGAATTTTTTCTTTTTTGGGATGCTTACAGTACCTTATTGTAAAACTGGGGTTAAGTATTTTGTTGTAGGTTCTGTGTTGTCTGGTGGCCTTCATGTGTTGTCTGCAACTTTCACAAAACTCCCCCAAAAATTACCATTTAATTTTTGTTTATGCCTGCTCGCAATATATTGAAACCACAAAGGGGAAAGTCACAATGTGGAAGGAATAACTGTAGTCAGAGTCTTTCCTTACTAATGTTTCCCTACTAGCTTGTCTGGGGCATTAGTCAACCCCCAACCCACCTTGGGTTATGAGTTCTATCTCAAGGCTCAGGAAATTTCAAGACTTAGCTTTATCTCTGACTTACTGTATTAGTCTTATGTTAGTCACATCTCTCTGGGGTTGCTTTTCCTCTGCTATAACACCAAAGGAATTTGACTGTATGACTTTAAGGTCTCTTCCAGTTGGAACATTCCGTGTTCTAAAAGTCTGTGTTCTTTCAGCCCTTACATTCTATGGTTCTACATACCTGTTGCACCAAAAACCACTACCAGTTTCTTGTCAGCCATGAAATAGTCACAGAGCAGGAATGAACAGGAGCTCGAGTTAGGAAGATCTGAAAAGGAATATATTGCATGAGGTATTTAATTCAATAAACATTTACTAGATCCCAAAGCATCAAGTCTTGTTTCTGACACAAACTGGCTGTGTGATCTTGGGCAAGCCACTCTCAATGTCCTACCTCCTGGTTTCTCTCAAGTCCCAGCTAAAATCTCACCTTTTACAAGAAGCCTTTCTTGATCCCCCTAATACCAGTCCCTTTCCTCTGAGATTGGAGGCAGAGCCAAGATGGCGGAGGGAATTGAGTAGTTCTGCTGAGCTCTCCCAACTCAACCTTCTAAACAACTTTAAAAAAAAACCAATTCAAATTAAATTCTGAGCAGGATAACCCCCTCTCGCTCCCCTCTAAATTCACAGCATCTCATTTTTCCAACACAGGACAGCCCAGGATGAAGGACTGAAAGAGGCTGGCTTGTAGATACTGGGGTGGGGGCTTGCCAGGAGCATGCATGGAGGAAGCAGCACTGGTTGTGGGATCTGAGGGTTACTCAGTAGCAGCAACAGCAATGAGTGATATGGTGACTAAACTCCTGGTCAGAAGGATATTATAAAGGAATCAATGCTAGCACTGGGTGCAGGACTGGGTACTATTTGATAACCTGTTAGCCTAACGGCCAGTTGCAGGTTGCAATTCCAGGGTGGAGAGGAGTAGTATGGTCTGTAGTCACAAGGGAGCAGAGGTCCTACCTAGGTAAGGACCAGAGTGCAGACCAGGAGGATAGCAACTGGAACTCTTCCTAGATCACACCCTCTTAGGAGTACCGAAAACCTCCAGGTCCCCAGATTTAGCCACAAAAGCTCAAGCTAGCCATCCCTGGCCAGATGTGAACAGAACCTAACTCTAACATAATGTCCTTAGGTTGGAACAATGAGAAACAACAACAAAAGAACCTGACCCATAAAAAGCTTCTATGGAGTCAGGGAAGCTCAAGACACAAATTCAGAAGGCAATGACTTAAAAACATCAGATCTCCATAAAAAAAGAAAAAAGGACTCATGTACAAAAATATTTATAGCAGCTCTTTTTGTGGTGGCAAAGAACTGGAAATTGAGGAAATGACCATCAACTGGGGAATGGCTGAACAAGTTGTGGTATATGAGTGTAATGGAACATTATTGTTCAATAAGAAGTGCTGAGGAGGTGGATTTCAGAAAAACCTGGAAAGACTTACATGAACTGATGCGGAGTGAAGTGAGCAGAACCAGAACATTGTATATGGTAACAGCAGCATTGTGCTGCTATCAACTATGTTGTGCTATCAACTATGATAGACTTAGCTCTTCTTAGCAATACAATAATCTAAGAAAATTCCCAAAGACTCATGATGGAAATGCTACCCATATCCAGAGAAAGAACTATAGAGTATGAATGCAATTGGCGCATACTAGTTTTACTTTTTTTGTTTTTTCTTTCTTGTGGTTTTCTCTTTCTTCTGATTCATCTTTCACAACATGACCAATGTGGAAATATATTTAACATGATTATACATATATAGCCTATATCAGATTGTTTGCTGTTACGGGAAGGGAGAAAAAATTTGGAACTCAAAATCTTATAAAAAATGAATATGAAAACTGTCTTTAGATGTAATTGGAAAAAATAAAGCTTTTCCCCAAAAATTAAACATCAGATCTCCCTTAATGCTAGTCCCTTTCCTCTGAGATTTCCTCCAATTTGTCCTATTTATATCTTGTTTGCATGTTGCCTCCCCCATTAGACTTTGAGCCCCTTGGGAGTAGGGATTGCTTTTTGCCTTTCTTTGTATCTTAAGTACTTAGCACAATACCAGGCATAAAATAGGTGTTTAATAAATGCTTACTAAGACTCATATACAGGATCGGCTAGGTGGCCCAGTGAATAGAGCACCAGCCCTGGAGTCAGGAGGATCTGAGTTCAAATCCATCCTCAGACACTTACCATTAACAAGGCGTGACCTTGGGCAAGTCACTTAACTCCAACTGCCCTGCCTTCCCCCCTCAAAAAAAAAAAAGAAAAAAGACTGATATACAGATTTGGAAGTCATTTCCATAGAAATGATAATTTTTATAAGCTAATGAGGTTATCAAGAGAGTGTGTAGGAGAAAGAAAGGAAGAGGACCTCAGATAGAGCCTTAGGTTACACAATTAGGGAATGATGACCTAGTAAAGGAAATTAAGAAATCACTGGTAATTTAGGAGAGAGTAGCTTCAGTTCGGGGAGGTAGAAAGTGGGGAGGGTGTTAGAAGCCAGACAGCAAAGAGTTGAGAAGTACATCAAAAAGAGGATACATTCCTGTTAAGGGGGAGTGGGAGGGAAGTGGAATTAGGTGACTTAATATTTACTCTAACCAGCAATTGATCTCTAACATATATCCCAGGAAGGAAAGAAGGGGTCTTTCATTCCTCTAACACCAGGCTTTAGGAGGGAAGACTCCTAGGGAAGTTGAGGCAGCACAAAGAGTTTGAGAAGAAAGAGGAGTTCCCCCTAAGCTGCCCACCCAAGGTTAAAAATTGAGGCTGGAATTCACAGAGGGCCCTACAAGAAGAGAGAAGAGGCAATAAGTAAATGCTAAAGTCATAGGAAAATCACCTTATTATAGATAGATATAGAGCAGGAGTTCTTAACCATTTTTTATGCGACAGACCCCTTTGGTGATCTGGTGAAACCTAAGGCTCCCTTCTCAGAAAACTGTTTTTAAATAATTGGATGATAAATATTAACATATTAATATTTTGAAATAACAAATTTCAATTAAAGGTTAGTGAAATAAAGATGTTTTTTTTTCCTCCATCCAAGTTCATGGATACCCTGGTCTGGGGTCTGGAACCCA
This sequence comes from Pseudochirops corinnae, assembly GCA_028646515.1. Lineage (NCBI taxonomy): Eukaryota > Metazoa > Chordata > Mammalia > Diprotodontia > Pseudocheiridae > Pseudochirops > Pseudochirops corinnae. Next base: position 10,633 of record JAQQSV010005549.1, on the reverse strand, counting down.
GGTTAAGAACCCTTGGTAGAGAGGAAAGAAAAATAGCCCTAGAATCAGGAAACCTGAGTTTGAGTTTTGACTCTACTTAGTACCAGTATTAGCCATCTGGAGCAAGTCACTTCCTGTCTCTGAGCTTGTTTCCTTCTCAATAAAATGAAGAGGTTGAATGAACTAAATTATCTTTAAGATCCCTTCCAGTAGTAAAACTAATTCTATGCCCTGCAGCAAAGAAAAGGCTAAAAGAAGACTGTCCTCAGTTCTTTCTCCGAAGAAAAGATACCCTAGGGCCATGTTTAAATCTCCACACCAAGAGATTATCCTGCCCTTTTGAATGCAGAAAATGAATTGCCCAAGGAAACTTATTAATCAGGAACACTAAAGATATCTTCAGCCCCTTTCCTCATCTCTGTAACTCCTGCTAAGCACATTCACTTTCAAACTCCTTTTTTTGAGTCTTGTAGAGGAAGCATTATTACTAATATGCTAGAGAGTAACGTGGACTGGGTTTGAGCCTCAGCCCTGCCACTCTCCATCCCTAGGAATTTAACTAAAAATCCTATTATACCTTCCACCTCTAACATTCCATTGCCTATTGACCCTTCTACCCCTATTACTCTGTGTCCTATTGTAGCTTCTGGCTCTAACATCCTATGTTCTAATTATCCTCCTATCTCTAATACTCTATATTCTTATATTCTAACGATCTTCCCAGCTCCAACATTCTATGTTCTAAAGACCTTTCCGTGTTCTAAAGAAGCCCCTACCTGCCCTAACATATTAATTCTAATAAACTTTCCAGCTTTTATAGTCTAAGTACCCTCCAGTTCTTTGATTTTATGGTCTAAATCATCGAATTTCCATCATTCCAGGACACAACCTGTGAGCTTCTGGAGCTTTCCCCCAAGGCTGCCCCTCTCTGGGGTCCATCTGTTAACGGAAGGTGGTGGGCTGACTACGCATTCCTGGTTCCAGTGACCCTTCCAGCTCTAACATTCCACATGAGAATGACCCTTCCAGCCCCAGCACGGAGTCACGGCTTTTCTCTAGTCTGAGCTAAGTGTCCGAGAATTTCCCAACTTCTGGCGCTGCTCCCAACGCGGCCACGGGCCTGGCTCTAGATACCCCTGGGCAAGAGGACGGGGGTCTCTGCAACCCCAGGCCAAAGAGCTGTCCCTCTGCTCCTAGCCATGCATCCTCTCTGGTTGCACGGGGATATCCCCACTTTCTGCCGCCACGACACCTTAGGAGCCTCCCACGCGAGAGTGGGAATTAATTACCTCTTCTTCCGGCGTCCGCGAGACAAGGATAAAAGCAGCCAGAGGGTAGGAAAGAGGGGGATGAATGCGGACTATAAATCATTGTACCGGGGGGGCGGGGTGGGACGAGGAGGTCTCTGTCAAGTTCTGACTTCTCCCACCCCATCCCTCCACTCACTCCTAGAGACCCACGTGGTCAAATATACTTGCCAATATTTACATCCCATTTAGGGGAATAAAATTAAGGTGTTTCTTGCATCCAAAATGGATCAGGATAAGATTGCACACCCCCCCCTCCCAACACAAATGGAACATTCCATCCTGGGTCAATTTCGGGCATCCTTTTCGCAAAAACATGGCTTCTTAACGGCGAAATATTTGAGATCATACAAGTTTCACCTATCAGATTGCATTTTACACGCAGTCGTTGAATACATAACGTTAGAACTGTGCAACCACCTCATCTCCACTTCATCCCCACCTCAGTTTTTTAACTGACAAATTTTGTTTGGACTTACTTTCCAACAAATTCACAGTTATATCCAATCTCAGTACAATTCTGGGAAAAGTTATGCAAAAAACATAAGAGCGTGATTGGGGATGATAGGGTACTTGAAACCTTACACTTTTCGTAGTTTGTTAAAAATAAAAGAAAGATATGTGCTTTCTCTTTAATAAATTGTTACCAACTGTCCATTCAGAGAATCTGTTGCCCTTTAAAGTTGTCTTCATTTATGTAACTGTAGTCACTGTTCAGTTTTTAAAAAAATTTCTTTCCTCAGTCTTTGGACTTCATACAACTCTTCCTCATAAGTCTCAGCAGAAAGAACCATCGATCTGGAAGTCCTATGGTGGAGCATGTAACAATCTCTCTGAGCTTCTGTTTACAACTCTGCTGTAAAAAGCGAACACTGATTCCAGAAACACCTATCTCACAGGGTTTGTTCCTCATCATACAATGACAAGCTTTGGACATTTATTAATGTTACAGACATTAAAAAGCATAGGAACAAAAACATCTTTCCTTGATGTGATCAAGAGCATTTATTTAAAACCAAGAGCTGTTAATTACATGCAATAGAGAAACACTGGAAGCTTTCCCACTTAACATTAATATGAGTAATATGGAATGATTATTATTGATTTTCCACTTTACTTATCTAGCTATCTGTTTCTCTTCCTCTTCTCTTTTCCTTTTTCCCACTCAGTTAAATGGTGTTGCAGTAATACAAAATTCTATAAATGTTCAAAGTTGATTGTGAACAATTGCAGTTGGAGGATTTTTTTTGCCCTCTTTTTAGGGCAATGGATTCCAAAGTGTTAGTAAATATAATGCCATATTTATGCAGTTGTAGATATATAGGAGCTCCATCAGTGATGGGAAGTGAGTCAGTTTTAGTGTGGTCTGGATTGGAGAGAAGAGATAGAGTTTCAAGGACAAATTTGATGGTCACATGGTGTCCACTGTCTTGGGAACTGGCCTTGAATGGAAGAGGGGTTTGGGACAAAATTATGCTGTTTAGCTGTTCATAGGAGATAAGGGAACCTACACACATGGGAGGAAATGGGTGAAGATATTCATGTCTGAAACAAAGAAGCCCAACTCATCTATGAAAATCCAAGGAAACATTTGGATATAAGAGAAAAAACAGTGTTTCAAGGTTTATAAATTTGTGTATAAAAATAGATTTCTTTTTCTTCAGCTTAAAAAAAGGTTAGTCAGTTCTATTCTCATTTCTAATAGGAGAATAGTTTGTAGCTTAAGTTAGACTATGATAAGCATTTATAAAACCAAGCAGTAAATACAATGGGAAAACAGGATAAGGCAGATTTTAGGCATTGGTTTAGATTTTTCCAGTGCAGTGGTTAGTTGAAAATCTTCCCTTTCCTCCTTTCCTCCTGACCTTTTTTTTTTTGTTATAGGAGGGATTCTATTTTTTTACCTTCAAACTGATTTAGTAAAGGAAACCTTTGTAATGGTATTAACGTGATTGTTATAGTGTTAAATTGGCATTTCACTTTTTGCTTTTGGAGTATTTGCATTGTTTTTAGAATCAGTGGATCACAGTAAAATTGAGGGGATTGGATTAGATGATTTCTGAGGACCCAGCTAGGATAATAATAACAACAGCTAGGGCAGCAAAGCATTTTACAAATATGATATCTCTTTATTCTCACAAAAACCCCTGGGATGTATTTGCAAATGGGGAAATAGTGGTAAACAGGGTTAAGTGGTCTGTCAGCTTGGCTTGGTCACAGGGTCACACCCAGGGTCACAGAGCTGGTAAGTGTCAAAGGTTGGATTTAAACTCAGGTCTTCCTGACTCCAGGTCCAGTGCTCTGGCTTCCCTGGTAGTGTCCAGGGAATGAGGTCTGGGATGCTTTTGTCTGTAACCTCAGTTTGTAAAATCTCACTTGTGTTGGGATATCTATGTATGTAACATCAGTTTGTAACAAGCCTGTGCAATTAAGTTGTAAAAGTCACACTTTCCCCCATCCATAAAGGCATTAACTTTGCCTCTCCCCTGCCCCCAGCCTAAAAGTCTTTTCCCTGAGCTAGCAGTCTGCAAAGCATACAGTTTCCCATGAATACATCACCCGAATATTTTTAGAGAAATACATAGCTCCTTTGTTCTAAATGGCCAGCTGCACCCAGAAACCTTGAACAACATTATCAGACAGATAACTCTCTCCCAAGATGGGACCTCCTGAATCCCTAATCAGTTTAGCTTCCAAACTTGGCACCTCCTGAAACAATCAAGCCTATCCTCCCAACAGCCATAATGGACCAACATCCTTGACCAAATACCAAGTGATGTGTCAAGGCAAAAACCACAGCTCCCCCTTGGCCTCCCTCTAGCTTTCTCCAAGTGAATTATGGGCAATACACCTGTGCAGTTGATATAAAAAGTGCATGTCCCTTTAAGCACTGATCACTCCCAAACTCCTCCCAAACTCCTCCCTAACTCCACCCTTGCCCACCTAATTAGCATAATCAACCTTTGACTGACAGTTTTATTGCTTTAAAAACTGCATCTCTAGCCCCTGCACTTTGCAGGCTTTCTCTGACACTTTCCCACCGCTGCAAAGCATAACATTAAATTTTATAACCCTGCACTTTGCAGGCTATCCTTAACCTTCTCCTGCCTGCTGCAAAGCATATCATAGAACTTTATAACTCTGCCTTAGATCCCTGTCAGCTTGCAGGTCCCCTTACCCCCTCCTCCCCCCACCTGCTTCCAAGTCAATGTAACAATAAACTTTTATAACTCTGCCAAAAGACAGCTGAGTCCAGTAATTCATTTAGGACGATGAACCCTCAAAGGATTTCGATAGAAATCCTCCCCCCTCTCTATACCTCTTCACCACCTAGCTGCCTCAGAATCCTAAGGTCCTATTTGATTTGGAAATTGACTAATGATGTTGGTAAAGATCTTAAAAAAACAGAAAACAAAACAACCCCCCCTACTATAGTAATTTGCTTTCCTTAAAAAAAGTTTCATTATAAATTTCACCTTAGACATTTATACAAATATCTAAACTCTCTTAGGGCCTAATTATGCTTAATTAATTACAAGACATAAAGTATTCTACTCCTTTTTCTGCATGTTTTCTCCCTATTAGATTGTAAGCTCCTTGAGGGCAGGTACTTTTTGCTTCTTTTTTATCCCCATAGCACAGTACCTGGCATATTTGTGTTTTTCAGTAGTGTCTAACTCACTGTGATTTGGAATTTTCTTGGCAAAGCTACTGGAGTGGTTCCCTTCTTCAGTTCATTTTACAAATGAAGAAACTGAGGCAAATAGGGATAAGTGATTTGCCCAGGGTCATACAGTTAGTAAAGTGTCTGAGGCCACATTTGAACTCAGGTCTTCCTGACTCCATGCCCTGCTCCCTACCCACTGCACCACCTAGCTGTTTGTTGACTGACTGATCCCAAGCTCTGATAAGAAATTCTTTGTTCTTCCATTCTCATCCACTTTTCTTCATATGATGGATGGGCAAGCTAGTAGTGTGTTGTTTAATCCATTCCCATTTTTCTAGATTTGTTTTTTAGTTTTGTATTATTTTCATTAGGGCTTTTCAGACTTCTTTGTATCCTTCATACCTGCATTATAGAATTTCATTAAATTGAAGAGATTCTTTTTTCAGGTGCACGTTGGAGCACAGGGCGTTTGTGGGTCCTTGTGATCCTGTTCTTCAAGGCTGGCTAGGGACGCTGACCATACATAAACCTAGAAAGAGAACCCTATGCCTTCTTCCCATTCCTGTCGTCCAGAGCACAGTCTACTTTTCTCTGGCCACCAGAGTACGCTGATGCTAAAGGACGGCTTGGCGGCCAGAAGGGCCTCCGGTATGGTAGCTCTGGGCTCTTCCTCTCGTTGCTCCTTCCTGAAGGAGGGAGGCGGGGCTTACGGCGAAGAGCGCTTTGCACTCTGGGTCGGCGTAGCCATGGCGGTCCGTGTCCTCTCAGCTTGTGTCCGTCGCCTGCCCGCGGCCTTGGCGCCGCCGTCCCGGACCCGGGCCCCCGCGCTCGCCCTGGCCCGTCAGCTCGGCTCGGTCCCGTGTACGGCGGCGGGGCGGAGGAGGAGGACGGTAGCGGCTGTCCCTGCGCCTGCACACATGCCGGTGAGGGAGGCGGAGCGGGGCGGGTGGGGCTGGCGGGCCCGCGGGCAGGCGGTGACTTTGCCTGGCCTGCAGGGGTCACAGCGTGGCCGGGGCCTGGGGCCCGTGGAGGAGTGCGCCGCAGGTGGGGCTAGCCGGGCCGCAGCCGGACCGTGCCTCTGCCTCCCAGCACGAGCTGGCTCAGGTTTCAGAGGCCTGCGAAGGTCAAAGTACTCCTCGGGCTCCTTGCACTGACCGAGCCGCAGCCCAGAACCCCTGCCCCGGGGCGCCGGGCCTGTCTCGACCCCTGCGGGCTCCGGAGGGCAGAACTCTGGGGACCGGAGCCGGTGGGAGGGCAGGGAGGGTGAAACGTATCGACGTCCCTGACCCCAGTGATGCTGAGAATTCTTAGGATTTACAAAGTGCTTTCCTCTCAACAGCCCGGTGCAAGCTGAGTAGAGCAAGGTTGTTTCTGTTTCTGTTTTGACCATCTGCCTTTTCAGTGTCGAGAGAGTTAGAGGAGGGCCCCCAAAACTTTGGGTGGCGAACTAATGAGGAGGACATGGACAGCCCTCACCTCCCCCGTGGCAGGCATTCGTGGGCTGAGAGCCGTTTTCTGGGAGGGAATTCTCCCCTCGGTCCTTTGGAATATTTGAAGGATTTCATTGAAGTGGTTTGTCCATAGTCACATATAAGTGTCGAGCGTGTTCGAGCAAAGTTAGGATAACTACTGGTCTAGGGCATTGAGAACCAGCCCTTGAGAGTCAAGGGAATTTTGTCCTCGATGCTTTGGGGTGACCTTATTCGAGTCATTTGCCTTCTCTGGAGCTCAGTTTTCCTACTGGTAAAACAAAGGCAGCTCCTAAGCTGTTTCTAGCTTTGCAGTTCTTTGGGAGATTTACAATACAGGACTTTTCTCTTTTTCTCTTAACCTGGAAGGCAAAGGGGATACCCTAGCCAGCTCTGAAAGGATTAAAATTGGGGCAGGGGATCGAAGGGGGAAGGGTTATTGTTTTCCTAGTTTTTGACTTTCAGAAAAGTGAGGACTCGGATGTGCTCTAGGGATGATGTTTGGGATAGGCTGCTGGAGAAAGTTGGTTCATGAAAAGGGATTTCTTCTGACGGTCGGATTTTTAGGCATATTTCCTTTCTACCTTGTGGTGGTGGAGGGTAGTTCACACCTGATTTTATAAAGCCTCAGGTAAGATGAAAAACTTCGAGTTGTGGTTAAAGCAGGTTAGCTAGACTCCAGGAACACAGGTTAGTTTAGGGAGAATTGTTTTGAAAGCACTAAATGGATTAGAGTGTTAGAGAGAAAGGAGGCTTTAGAAATCATAATTTAAACTCATTTTATAGATGCAGAAACTGAGGCACGGAGAAGGAAAATAATTTGGCCAAGATTACACTAGTTAGCAACAGAGCAGAACTCATTAGCCCTGACCCTAAGGCTAGTGTTTTTCTGTTGAACTGTGCTACTGTTGGTTGAAGGAAAAATGACATTCAGTGGAGTTATTGAGTAATTGTGTTACTGGGGCTCTTAATGCTTGAATCTAGATAGTCTGAAACTGTGAGTTATCCCTGTGCTCTATTCTAATAATTGATGTGTTGCTATATCTAGCAGTGTTTTCCAAAGGAATTTTAGGTTATCAGTACCACTGGTTGGTAAACATCTGAATAACAATATAATTTATTCAAAAACAGTAACTATGACTATGTATTCTTAGAGCACATTTCCAAATAGATTTTGGAGATGTCTGAGGGCAGTTCCACCTAAATTAATATTGAAGGTTCTTTAGAGAACTCTCCATTTAGGTTGAATTGATCATAAGCTGGATTTGATTCAAGTTAAATTGACTTAAATTACTAGTCACAATTTTTTTCCTCCAAAAAGTATATATTTTCATTTAGAATATGATGAATACATACCTATATCAATTTAAATTATAGCCTGTTAGAGCTAAATGACCTGTAAAGTCATTTAGTTCAACTGTTTAGCATGACATGGAGTTAGTCTATGTAAGTAGCCAAAGTAAGTAGTAATAGAGCCAAAACTAAATTCTAGTTTCTTTTCTAAAAAGACCTATCTTTAAAAAAAAAAAAAGATATACACCTATATTTTACAACAGTGATTAGCCTGACTAATTTTTCATTTTCAGCAAATGATTTATTTCAATGCTAATTTAAAATACTTTTGAAAGTATTGCAGGTCATTTCCAAGGCTTTCTGTGAACCACAGATCTGGGGAATATTTTTGCCAAGCTAAGTTCTAAAAATGACAATATTAGTGATGCTTCAAAAGTGTTTGATTTACCTTTAAGGAGTTTATATATCGTGGCTATGTGTTTTCTTTGACAAACAGTATTTTAGCCAAAAACATACTTTTTTTTTTTGCTTTTTGGAGGGCAGTTGGGGTTAAGTGACCTGCCCAAAGTCACACAGCTAGTAAGTGTGTCAAGTGTCTGAGGTCAAATTTGAACTCAGGTCCTCCTGACTCCAGGGCCGGTGCCAGAAATGATGGTGGAGGCAAACAGGTTATTTGATCAAACACAGTAGACTTCACCAAGCCCATTTTACTCAGGACAGAACTTCTTACTCCATACTCAGATATGATTTAACTCTTATTTTGGGCATAACTATAATAATCCTGATAATCCGACTTCTTACTGGGCAGCAGTTTAGAGGAATTACTAATGGAATGCAGGAACACAAATAATAGCAAGAAGTAGCAGCTGACAGTAACTTGAAAGCAAACCCACTGGAAACTATAAAAAGCAGATAAGAAAAGTAGGAGCCATAGAGCAGACCATTGGACTCTTACTTGACCATCCCTTATAGCATCATTGTATTATTGTATGATATTCTTTTACTGTAGTGATCCTAAGTGATTGTCAAAAGGTTGAATTGTGTTCAATCATTCTATTTAAGAATACAAGGAAGAATATAATGCATTTATAAAATATTTCCATCGAAATAGTTAAAATTTTAAAAGAAGATGGCAATTCAAGGGAAAGCAAAGGAAGAGAATAAACATTTATATTGTGCCTACTTGTGTAGCTGGCACTGTACTAAACACTTTACAGGTACAATTTGATCCTCCTAACAACCTTGCAAGGTAGGTGCTATTCTTGCCATTTTACTGATTGAGGAGACTGAAACAAACAGGTTAAGTGACTTGCCCAAGTCACACAGCTAGTGTCTTAGCCTGGATTTGAACTGGGTCTTCCAGGTCCAGCACTCTATTCACTGCAGCAAAATTCCCTCCCCTGTCTTCTGTTCTTTTTCTCCTTTCTTTGATCCCTACATTCTTTGAAATTCTCTTAACGTTGTCTCATCTTTTTCCTTTTTAATTTATGAGCTAAGCAACAACTCTAATTATGATAGCTAAGTGTCAGAGTTGTGCTAGTGATTTGCCTTTTTCAGAAAAAGGTTAATAGTACATTTAAAATTGAAATTAGGAGGATTCTGGGAAGATGGTAGAGTAGGTCAGCTCTCCAGATTTCCTTGACAGAAGAAGACAGAGCTTTGCCTTAGAGGGAATGTAGACCAGTGAAAATAAACAAAAGTCAGGGTGAAGCACTTGTTCTTCCAGGACAACCTAAGAAGACCCTAGGAAAGACCTGACCTCTTAGAACAGAGGTTCTGCCTCAGTGAAGTGCAGATGTTTTCAGGCCAACTTTGTGGAATTAACAGACAGCAAGCCCTGGGAGGCAGCTGGGGTTGGGAGGGAGTCTCAGCCTTAGAAATTTTATTCTCTTTTTTTAAAAATTAATTTATTTTCTTGTTTATATCATTCATTTCCATGAGATTTTGAGTTACAAATTTTCTCCCCATCTTTCCCCTACCCAACACCTCAAAACAGCCATCCTGCTGTATAACCCTTCCCCCAATCTGCTCTCTCCTAGGTCCTCTCTCTCGCCCCTCTGACTTTCTGGTAGGGCAGGATGGATCTCCCTACCACAGTGCCTGTGTATCTTAATTCCCAGTTGGATGTAGTTAATAATAATAATTATAATTATATATATATATGTATATACATATACATATATATTTTTAGCATTTGATTATAGAACTTTAAGTTCTAGATTCTTTCCCTTCCTCCCTTGTCACCCACCCCCACTGGAAGGACAAGCAATTAAATAACAGGCTGTACATATGTAATTACGCAGAACCTCTCCACAGTGGGCATATTGTGAGAGACTGATTATATGTCCCTCTTTCCTATCCATCCCCACCCTTGTTCTGTTCTCTACCCTGTCCCTTTACAGAAGTGTGTACTTCCATTAACCCTCCCGCCTCCTGCCCTCCCCTCCGTCATCCCACCTCTCATCCCCATACTCCCTACTCTCCTGTGTGGCAAGATACCCAGTTTAGAGTTTATGTCATTCCTTCCCTAAGCCAAGTTCAATGAGAGTAAGGTTGACCCTTTCCCTTTTGCCTTCTTGTTCTTCCCCTCCATTGTAACAATTATCGTTTGTCTCTTCTTTGAGGTGATTAACCCCATTGTGTCTCTCCCTGTTTCCTCTCATTCTAATCCTCTCCCACCTCAGAATTTCACCTTTTAGAGTATTGTCCCTTCCTTTTCAATTGATCTTGTGCCCTCTATGTACTCATATATAAACATACTCAGATATGTGTTTGTATGCATATATAAACCTCCTATATATACATATATGTACGTATATGTTATATATACATTTGTATTCCCTTCACCTATCCTCATACTGAGAAAAGTTTCATAAGTTACAATTATCACTTTTCCATGTTGGCATGTAAATAGTTCA
>JAQQSV010005548.1:0-14505 GCA_028646515.1 Pseudochirops corinnae | reverse complement strand
TTTGGCAGGTAGATTCCCAAATATTTTATAATGTCTACAGTAACTTTAAATGGGGTTTCTCTTACGATCTCTTGCTGTTGGACTTCGTTGGATATATATAAGAATACTGAGGATTTATGTGAGTTTCTGATTCTGTCTTAAAGAGCTGAGGGCCACTGTTAATTCCCCTGACCATCCCATGGGGATGCCTTGCTAAGTTATCACCATGCAGCTTCAGACAGAGGACTTGGAATCCCTGGGGATGTAACAGTGGCACTGAATCATGAAGGTCCAGAAGGACCAAGAGCCCATTTTTTTCTGACCTTGGACATTTTCTTCATAGAATCTCAGTACAAGAAAAGCCCTCAGAGGGCATCTAGCCCTCTTCTGAAGTGTTCTTAACATCTTGTGTCTTTATCATGATTTCCAGGAGTGGGAAATTTGCTATGTCTCACTAAACACTTTTTGTGAGGGGGAGGGGTGGAGAATTCCTTTCTAAAGACCCCAGAGATGACTAAAGTGAGAGGAACATAGGAATCAAATTTTGTTTTGGACATCAAAACAGTTACTGATTTTGAGTTAAATGGAACGGTGTTCATTATAGCCTGTAAAGCCAAATAACAAATAATGAAGGAAAGGAGATTAGAAAAGAAGCAGAAGGAAATTTGATAGAGTCTAGGATGGCATCTTGAGCTATCAGAGTGATTGCCTTAGTGCCCAATCATGACAGACAAAAGGAATCACTTTCCTAAGGACACATGAATGAAGAGACTGGGAAGGAAACCATTTTCTGATTTGAAAATGGAGGAAATGGCCACTGAGTGGAGAGACCGCCTTTGTTGTCTGCCCTCCCTGAGTCTTAGCCATGAAGTAAATGTAAGAGGTTGTGTTCTCTTGTCAATCCTTTAGGGAGGAGAGAAGCACTCTTCTGGGCACTTCCTTACTCTGTGCCATGAAGTTCTGCCATGAAGGTAGAGGTCACAAGGACCCTTAAAGCTTTGTGCATTTAGTTGGAGCAAAGAGAGTCCTGATTTAATTCATTGTTGGTATGTCCTGGCTTGCAGAAACACAGCAGAAGGCCAAGTTACCTACTGACCATCTCAGGCATCTCTTAAGAGCAGCAAAGAACCCTTATGCACAACAGTACCAATTTAAAAGTCCTTTTCATTCATTTTGGTCAAAGCTTCCTAGAGAATAACTCTTCTAACTCAATTCCCAGCAAAATGTCATTAGGGCTTAGCCTGAGCACCTTACATGGGACCCTCTCTGTTTCCTGGGGCAGTGCATTCTACTTTCGGATATCTACAATTAAGGGAAAATTTCGCCTTAATGTGATTCTGAATACATTTATTCAGGAACATTCATGTATCAGTTATAATTTTGCTCTCAGATGCCATGCAATAGGATGTGATGTGCTTCGTCCCACCTAAGGCCTTTGAATATTTCAAGACAATCACTAAACCTTTTTTATTTGCACTAAACACACCCAGTTGCTTCAAGCAATCCTTTTACCACATGGTTTTAACTTCCCACGATGGCCATTATTTTCTGTATATGTTCTTCCTAAAGCATATATCCTCAGAACACAACAGAATATTGTAAATAGGGGTTGATCAGGCCAGAGGACAGTGGAACAACCCTTGTCCCCTTTACAGGGTCTAGATTTATCTTCTTGGGGACTTACTGGAGTATTCCATCAGACTATTGGATCATGTGGAGATTTCAGTCTGCTAAATTCTTATAGTTTACTCAGTGTGAATTCATTCTAGTCATGTCCCCATCATCCTCTGGTCAGGCAGTTCACTTTGTAAGTCTGTATCCATATTTTTACCTTAATGTCAGGTTCTTAGATTTGATGCACTTTTGTAATCTTTATTGAGAATGAATTCTGACTAACATTGTTAACCACCCAACCCTCCTAGTTTCCTGTCCTTTGTGCATTGTCTTCCATCTATGATTTGATCCAATTGATTGCTAAAGTATAGCATATAACAGGAGAACAAGCAGAGATCAGGAGTGGGCACTAATTGAAACAAGTCAGGCATGAAAAGAAATGGGTTAAATAAACCAGGGAAGTCGTTTGGGTATGACCCATTTGGGGCTGGACAAGGGAAGATTGGGAACATAAAGATCTGCAGTGAGGAGGTGTGGTCCTTAGTGCCTGAATCAGACTGGGGATAAAAGGAAAACATACTACAGTTGGGACTATGGTCTCATTACAGAGCTTATGCTAAAGGGAAAGGGGTCAATTATTGCCCCAGTGAGGAATCTCACCATTGAGGTAGAAATTTTCATTGTCCAGACTGTAGGAGCCCAGTCTCATGAAACCATAGGTTTCGTTACTGAGCTCCCAATATAGGTTTTCTGGGTCCAGAGCTGGATTGGCTGACCCCCCTGGATTGGTGCCCACAGCATCCACCCCTGTTGCTGAGCCACCCTTCATAGATCTGTGGAAGGAAACAATTGTTCGGGCCCTGGAGGTTAAATGCTGAGGGATTTGCTTGAGGGAGAGATTGGGGACAGTTAATCTGACATGAAGTGATATGGAAAAGGCTCATAGTGAGTTAATGATGGTGGAAAAACTTCCATTCCTTGTGAGGGTAAGATGGATGCATATGGCCACAGATCTCTTGCTGGAGAGAAGTATTTCCACAGAATAGCCTTTGTTCCTAATCCTGACAGTCAAGGGGGAGTCACTTTCCTAAGGACCCAGGAATGAAGAGAATGAGAAGAAAACAGTTTCCAGATTCAAAAATGAAGGAAATGGACACTACGTGGAGACACTGCCTCTGTTGCTTGCCCACCCTGAGCCTTTGCCATGAACCTGGGGGATCAAGGGAGATGATCTCAGGGCTCAGGATTTTGTTCTCAGGTCTCACCTCAGTGTGATCATTTTACAATCTCCATAGGAGGAACTGATACTGCTTCTTTTGAACAACTGGCTCAGCTGTCAAGGAAATAAGAAGGGCAATGAGTAACCCGCTTTTTGGCCCCCATGCTGGAGAAGCTTGCTGTGCAGGAGTGGGCTTGGGCATGCCATGGGATCTTACCACATGCTGAAGCACTGCTTCAATGGAATTGTAAATGTCAGAACCAGGTTCGTCCATGTTTTTGGTGTAAAAGATGTTAATTATCATGAAATTTAAGCTGAAGAGATCGTCTTAGTGTCTACCAGCTGTAAGAGAGGAGGGAAACATAAGACCCATGCCTGAACACTGTGCACATCAAACAAAGAGACCCTCTGACACCCTAATCTTGTATTGTCCTATTCTTTGTTGGGTGCTGAGCTTGGAGTCAGGAATCCTGAGTTTGAACCCTGCCTCAGGACCTTGCTAGCTGGTCTGAACCTCTCTCTCAGTCTCAGTTTCCTCATATGGAAAATTAGAACAATTATAGTGCCTACTTCACAGGGTTATAAGGAGGACCAAATGAGATAATATATTCAGTATTAAGAAATGCTCTTACTATTATTTTATCATTAGGCAATTATCATGATTACATGGATTTGCTCAAGCAAATTAAATTTCAACATGAACTGGAATTTCCTTTACCAAAACCCCAGCAAGTGACCATTCAACCTCTGCCTAGAAGTCTTCAGCTGTAACAATTCAAGCCCTGCATCTTAAAGCAGATCCTACCACTTTGGGACAGAGACAGCCCTGAGGGCTAGCAAGAAGTTCTTTCTTAGATTATAGGGTCTAAGTCATTAAATCATTCTGCATCATCTAGATGCCCAGGACAGTCCCTTCATTTCTCTATTCTCTGTGCTGAACGTTTCAAGTTCCTTCAATTAAGCATAGCTTCAAATGACTCTCCATCAAGATTGGACCATTCTATACATGTAACTAGCTTGTGCCTGATCCCTATCGTGGGACCATCTCACCATGTCACATGATGGTCAATGCTATTGAACTTGATTGAGCTCCCACACTTTATTGTCTGCTGAATCATGGACATGGTTCCAGGACTGGAAACACAGCACTACAAATGTGGCTCGATCAGGCCAAAAGAAAACTAGACTACCACATATGTTTTGCATGACTGCACATGCATCACCTATATCAAATTACTTGCCTTCTTCCTGAGAAAGGGGGGAAGTAGAGTGGGAGAGAATTTGGAACTCAAAATTTTAAAAAATAAATGGTAAAAATTGTTTTGACATGTAATATGTGAAAAATAAAATATTAAATGAAGAACCACCACAACACAAAAAAACCAGGACTGGTACTTCATTCTTCCTAGACACTAGAATACTTTCCACACAGGGTCAGAGATTTTTTTTTGGTTGACATGTAAAACTGTTGTCTTCCAGCTCAATAAGACCCTCCAGGATGTCTTCCTAGAAATTGTTATAGTGAATAATAATGTCTTCCCTATTCTATAGTGATGTGGAATTTTACATGTATTCCTATTAAATTTTACCTTGTTAAATTTGTCACATTATCTCAACTTTCTGGATTCTGGTTCTATCCAACATATCAACTACTTTACTCTCCTACTCTCAAGATGTCTATAATTGGATTCCACTGTTTCTTTCTAAGCTTTTGATAAAAATCCTCCTTATGCCTCTCAAACTTTCTGAGTCAATCTCAGTATTCTACATGGCCATAGAACGATGGATATGACAGGAGCTGAAAGGAATCTATTGAGTGAATAATTCATTTATTGGGTGGTTCTGGAGGAGCTGTCCCTGCAGGACAAGTAAAGTGGTCCCCCGAAAGAACTACTTGACCGGAAAGTTGTTGCTGTACCAAATAGGTGAAGCTGTGAATCTGACTCATAAGTAGGTTGAAATTTCTCTAGCCTACCAAAGAGCTGTAACCACTATTCTGTATTGAATTGCTCACTAAGTAGCTGCCATTCACTGACGACAACGCAGAGAAGCAGTATTGGATAATGGCTCATGAACCATCATGGCTTTTCGAAAAGATGCTTACCCAAAAA
The DNA here is from genome assembly GCA_028646515.1 of Pseudochirops corinnae. NCBI lineage: Eukaryota > Metazoa > Chordata > Mammalia > Diprotodontia > Pseudocheiridae > Pseudochirops > Pseudochirops corinnae. Next base: position 9,582 of record JAQQSV010005548.1, on the reverse strand, counting down.
GGATCTTGAACACAAGTACAACTTTTAGGATACTATGTTTGAGTGAGCTATGTTCTAGAGAAGATGGTTTTATGGTTTGTTTGATTCTGCAGCATAACATGGTTTAAAAAGCTTCGTTTGTTTTTCTGGAGGGGGGAAGACAAGGCAATTGGGGTTAAGTGACTTACCCAAGGTGACATGGATAATTGAGTGTCAAGTGTCTGAGGCCCGATTTGAACTCAGGTTCTCCTGACTCCAGGGCCAGTGCTCTATTCACTGCACCACTTAGTTGCCCCAAAAGCTTAGTTTAAAGAAGATCATTGTATTAATATTTTGTAGAGATTGAGCTGTGTCCTGGATGAAAGGAGGAAGAAGTTGGCTGGGTTGCTTCTGGGGAATTATGTAACACTTTTCATGATCTCAAATTAGTCCGTGATACAAAAAGCCCATTGCTTTACAAGAGTGATGCTATCATGGAACACCACCATTTTTGAAGGAACCTAATTGTAGATACATGACAATGGAGACATGGCAGAGATAATTAGGCTGCAGCATGGTGCCCATGATGGAGTCTCACCCACAAGGTGTGGCATGAAATAAACCATCCAGTGAGTATATGATTATAAAGAAGGTGGGTTAGTCATGAAGCAAGAGAAGAGGGAGAGCAGATAGATAATCTCACACACAGCCCACAGAATATGAAAAGATCTTGGGAAAAGCCTCCACTGCACTGGATGGATCTTCTAGGGAGTATAGAGATAAAGATTATCCAGGTTAAGAAGTCATTGATAGGTTGAGATCTGCCCCACTGGAAGTAATATTCACATTTATAAGATCAAGTGATTAAAAAGAGGATATTTGATTCTGAAGATTTACCTTTTATCTTTAAACAGACAACTGGTTGTCAAGGAGAAAATATAACAGTCTTAGAAAGACAGAAAAGGATGCTTTTTGATCCCTATGAGTTTCCTCATTAGGGAAGAATATTGTGCAAAAACTTCAACTTCTTTGGTTTGAGTCACTCAAAAATAAATGATGCTTCCTAAAGTCACTGAAAAAAGGTAGCATAGCTCTAAATATTTCTTCATCATTAAGCTGAAAATTCAGAATGAACAACTTTTCTTCCTCTCTGCCTAGTATTGGGGGTTAAGGGAAGGATCCACACACCTGGAATGCTACTGAAGGGGGTGCTGAGATGCCTTTGTAATATTTTGGGGTGACTTTGTCTTGAATCTCATTTGTGTTAGGGCACCTAGGTATGTGATATCAGCTTGTGACATCAGCTTGTGAAAAGTCACCTTTCCCCCCCAGCTGTAAAGCATTAACTCTGTCCCTTCCCCCGCCACCAGCCTGTAAGTATCTTCCCTGAACCTCGTTAATTATAACACACCACACCTATGAATTCTTAAAAGGATTCCTTAGTTAGAGAAAGGATTACCCCTTTTGTTCTAGTGGCCAGCTATAAGATAACTCCTAACAAAAGAATTCCACCTTATCAAAGGGGGACCTTTCAGGGCAGACAGTCTGGGTGCTCCTCCCTAACTCCACCTTTGTATGACTTTGTTACTATATAATCAGTACCCCCAATCCCCACACTTTGAAGGATTCTCCTCAATTTTCTCCTGCCCACTGACAAGCGTAATAAACCCTTTTAAAACTGCCAACACAGCTTATGCCTGGTAATTCTTTCAGACTAATAGAACCCTCAAAGGATTTCATTAGAAATCCATCCTTTCTAACCCTCAACACTACCCTTCCTCACCTCTGCCTCTCCTAACCATGCCTCGCTATTTTTCAGGGCTCAACCAACTTCAGTTGGAGGCTTTTTAGGCCCTCTCCAATGGCTAATGTTGTCCCTCTTAGATTACCTTTCCTAAACTCTGTATCAATTTTGTATGTAACCTCAGGTACATATGTGTCTCCTGTTGTAAGCTCCTTGAGGGGAGGGATTATTTTCATTTTTTCTTTGTATTTCCATCACTTAGAATAGCATTTGGTACACATGGTAAATGTTTACAAAACACCTCTAAGTATTAAAATATTTGAGTGTATGTCAAACGGGTTGGAAGGTGAAAAAGCCGAGAGGGGAAACTCTTGTTTAGAAGTTGATGCAGCAGCAATATAGGAGTAAGGCTATGAAGAACCCAGACTAGGGTATGGTGCTAGTGGCAATGGGGAAGACTAGGTCTTACATGTAATTCTTCAGAAGAATCCATGTAACTGACTGGATAGAGGGGAAGCAGATGGATGGATCAAAGGTTTTCCAAGTAGAAACCTAAGGGAAGGGGGAAGGGAAGGGTAAAATAGTGATATACATGATAGGGAAATGAGTGGATAAGGAAGGCATGAGGAAGAGTTCTCAATGGCAATATTGTTTCAGGCAGCAGTAACATGATCAATTGAAAATAGAGGGACTTGGAGATATAGAGTTGGGAGTTCATGTGAAAACAGATGCTGCTTCTGGAACCTTCAGCACAGGGGGGAAATTGAAGCTCTGATTTTGGAAGAACATTCCCAGGGGGCTTTGTAGTTGGAATAACAAAGGGCCAAGGCCTGGGCCTTAGGGAATATTGTGATTGAGAAGAGGCATGACAACAACCACCACTTCCAGAAAGAGGGCTGATGAACTCTGGGTAGAAAAACACACATTATTTTTCCTTTTCTTTCTTTTTCTTGCTTCCCCCCTGCCCTAAAACACACACACACAAACACACACACACACACACACACACACACACCCAACATAGTTAATATGCAAATATGTTTTGTATGACTTCATATGTACAATGGGTATCATATTTCTTGGAAGAGGGAAAGAACTTGGAAGTGAATATAAAAAAGGTTTTTAAATTTAAAAAAAAATAAGAAAGCTCTTTACAACCCGGCCTCCACTCATCTTTTCAGGGTCACTGTATGTTATTCCCACTCCTGCATTGTATGATTCTGACAACCTGGCCTCTGAGCTCTTCTCTTCCCAAATTTATCTCCCATCTCCATCCCTTTACACTAGCTGTTCCAAATGCCTAGAATGCCCTCCATTCTCCTCCATGCCACATCATAGAACACCGTCTCTTCTGTCCAGATTTAACTCAAGAACCACCTTCTACAGGAAACCTTTCCTGATTTCTCTCTCTCAATGTACAGACCTTCCTTCCTTCACTGTCATGTATTGATATGCATTGATTCTTTGTTTTAATTCTGTGTATACTTATCTCTGTAGTTATTGTCTCCCTTGTTAGATTAGAGGGTCCTTGTAAGAAGGGATCATTTCATTCTTTGTTATAGTGGCATCTATGAGTATATCTCTCCTTGCCATCTCCCATTTCCTGCTTCATATCCTTAGGGACATGAGGCTCAATGAAACCTTTCCAGGGCAGGAAGCAGAGCATCAGTCAGTTCCTACCTGTGGTGTCAGAGGACGATGATGACTGGACAAGAGGTATGACAGGAGAGTGTGTAGCTGTTGAAGGAGCTGAGGATAAAAACATAATGATACGTGAAAAACATTGGCCAGTGTTGTTGAATGAAGGCTGGAGGGAAGAAGTGCACGTTTCCCTGAAATGCTGGGAAAGTCCTTTTGTGTACCAGGGTTACACTGATTCTGACTCTCAATCCTGAATAAGAAGGGGATAGAGACAGCCTGCTTCCCAAGCCCACCAGTTTTTTTCCCTTTTGAACAATCTAAATGTTAGGGGTAAGGAATAAAAATAGAAGCAAATAAATTAGAAACATTGACACATCTATGAATATATATTTCATTTTGCACCTCCTAGGTCTACCTTTTGGCAGCTCACTTAGCTCAGGGCACTCTGAGCTGTCTGTAAGTCTGTTCCTAGAGGAGGTGCCACCCTCCACTGGGAGAAGGAATTTCAACCTTTGGGAGTTCCATATACCAGTCAAATCAAAGTCTAGACCCTAATCTTCTTTCCCAGCTCAGTGTCTAACACCCCGGTCAGAGCTTTATAAATTCACATGGGACAGACAAACAGGAAGAGCTGATGAAGGATCTCTGGAAAGCATTTGAGGATGTCTCTTCCTCAAACACCTCAGGCCACATATCAAGCACGATGCTGACAAGAGGTGTCCTGATTTCTCAAGCAGTGCTGAATTCCCCAATCACATGGGTGTTTCTGTGAAAAAGAGATGCCTAAACTCTCCTGGTTCAAACTGGCTGACAGCCAAGGGCAACCGAAAATTTATTCTGGTCCTTCTAGGATCTGGCTGGTGGTGGCTCAGTTACCTTCTCTGAAGTTTCTTGGCAAGCTTTAAATCTATGATCTATGTAGGAGCTTAGCATGGGAATCTGACTGCTCACTCTGCAACTCCTACCAAGACTGAGCCCAGAAAGCAATCAGGGCCACACTGAAGGGTTCTTACCTTTGATGTTACATTCAGCTGATGAAGTTAGAGATGGAACTGAAAGAAAAGCAGCCACAAACTGAATGAAAACAACCTGACCATGCCAATGCATGACTGTTACAGGAAAAGCTACAGGCCATATGTGGGATGTGGGTGGGGGTGGGGGTCACAGGTTCTGCTTGGACTGGCCAGTGAATCATGTGATGGGAGAAAGGGGGGACAGTTCTCCATCCTTAGCTTGGGGGTTGTTCACTTTGGCACATATACACTCATACATACACACACACACACACACACACACACACACACACACACACACGACCCAAGTGGCATTGCACAAAGCATTGCAAATGCTTGAGTTGACTTCAAGTGAATTTAAATGGAGACACAGTGGCTTTTCCTGGTTCCTTCTCTGGTCTTCCATCCCCAGCCCCACCTACCCTCCAGGGAGCCAGGAAAGCAAGGAAAGGGGCAACCTAGTTATTTCCTCCATAGAATCTGCAAGGCAGGAAGGGTGAATTGGGATTGTGGATGCTTACTGTTGGTGGAAGAGACTGCACTCTGAACGCTGAAATCTGTAGGGAGAGGATAGGATTTTGGTTTAACAAAAAAAGATGTTGTAAAGAAAGAACAGAGATAAAGGGTAGATAATGAGCAATCTAGAATACTGAATTTCTTGCTGCTCTCGGTGGAAAGCTTTCATTGAATGGTTACTAGCAAGAGGATCCTAACAGAAGAGCAGCTTCCTTCAAGACCCATCCTTCTTTGTTTTCAAAATAAACCTTAATTATGCCTTTAGTTTCTCTACCTAGCATTTCTGGATTTATCACTCCACTCATAGAATCAAACCTTTTGTTATAAAGAGAAGCAGTTCAAACAACACTACCAACTATTCATAAGGTGACCACACTTGACAATGTGTGTCAATACTCCAGTTCAGGGAGGCTGAGTTTACATCTCCCTTTTGATGCTTCCTCCCTAGGTGTGACCTTGGGCATTTTGTAGTTCTAGGCCTCAGTTCTGCAGAATGAAAGGGATGAACTAGATGACCTCAGAGGTCTCTTTCATCTCTAGATCTATGTGCCTGTGAGACAGGATCTGAATAAACCAACTTCCCTGGAGTGGTCGTGATGCCAGGATGTGATGCCTGTCTTGCTGGAAGCGATCCAGGGCTCCTAAGACCCTGGACCACTGGCATTTCCCTTTAACACCATTGTGCACCTAATGCTTCCAGGTCCAGACTTCCCATTAATGCCTTCCTTCTACCTCTGGTATGCTTATTCTCTCCCCATCCCTTCTGGTTACACACAAAGCTTAGACATTTCTACCATCCATATCCTTGGCCCACCTCAGTAGGATCCCTATCCACTCATGGTCCTCCCCCCAATTTATTCTGATCATGGTCTTCCTTTCTTCATCCATCTATCCATCCATCCATCCATGCACCCATCCACCCATCCATCTGTCTGTTAATCCAACTATATTTCTGTCTATGTATGTATGTATGTATGTATGTATGTATGTGTGTATGTATATATCTATCTGTCTATCTATGTGTGTGTGTCTGTCTATCTATCATCTATCTATCCATCTATCTATCTATCATCTATCTGTCCATCTATATGTCTATCTAATCTATCTGCCTATCTACCTATCTATCCATCCATGCATCCATGTGTAGTGCCATGCACCAGCAGATTCCCAAACAAATGCTGCTGGGAACAGCTTTTAGGGTTCAGATTACATAATATAGTGAACACTCTGTTTATTCCGTTACAAATCAAGGCAAACATTCCCAATATATCACAATATAATATTTACAACATTACATCTTATCACAGAAAGTGGCCACACAGTTTTCACTACAGTGGCCACAATATTATAGAACAAAGCAATCAATTCATAATACAGTAATCAAAACTTCCACTCATGGGACAACTCAATACTTCATCATTCAATCAATTCACAATAGAATAATCAAACTTCCACTCATGGGGCAACCATTTACTTAATCAGTCACTATTCTAGATTCACAATTACTAAATATCATTAATCACAAATACAGTCATTAGAAAACCACACAAACCCTCCACCCCTCAGTGTCCAGAAAACCTCAGTTTCATCCAAGGGGAGGCCTTTTCTTCATTTTTACTCTGGGTGGTCTCTCTGATTCCCTGGATCCCCTTCCATGGTCCCAGCTCCCTCCTGAATCCACCAAACAGTCACCTGGATTCAGAAGCAGACAGCTCCAAGGTCCTTGTTCAATCCTCAGAGGCAGACAACTCCCAGGTCCTTGTCCAGTCCTCAGGGCAGTCCCTGGCACACATTGAAGTTCACAGGGTCCAGTACATTTCATGACAGCTCCCAGGTCCTTGTCCAGTCCCTGGGGGCAGTCCTTGGCACACACTGAAGTTCACAGGGTCCAGCACATCTCAAACTCTTCACCACTTCTCTTGCCTGGAACTCAAGGATCAGCCGGACCACGAACAAACAAAGTCTTATCCTGGTCATGCTTCTTCAGTCCTCCAGCACTTCAGCTGGCCCTAGGACCCAGAAGGAATATCGGCCTTCCAGGAGGCCTTCCAGGCAAGCCCTCTCAGCCTTGCAGGAAGCATTCCAGGCAAGCCCTCTCAGCATTCCAGGTGGCCTTCACCAGATTCTGGTCTCAAGAATTCTTCAGTTCTCAGTTCTCAGTCAGCTTCCAGATGCTGGGAGAGAAACTCTGTCTCTCTCTCTCTGTCTCTCCCTGTCTCTCTGTCTCTCTGTCTCTCTCTGTCTCTCTCTGTCTCTCTCTCTCTCTCTGTCAGCTGGCTTTTTCACCAGGAGCAACATTCCAATTCTGTCTCTCTGTCTCTGAAATTTTTGCTTGTATACACACACTGGCCTCCTGTCTCAGTCAATCCCCTTCTTCCAAGCAGCAGGGAGTTCACATCCTCTCAATAATGGGACTGAGTTCCCACCTTCCATCCTTAGACCCAAGATACTAAGTGCTAAATATCTACTAAACTGATTACTATTACACCATGCAACTAACAAATATTCATTAACCAATATATGTTATAGGACTATGGGAAATATAGAAAGAAAAATGACACATAATCCTTGCTTTCAAGGAGTGTTCATTCTAATAGAACACAACCAACTATTATATGATAGTGAAATAAGTACAAGTGAGTAGGTTAAGTGATATAGCTGACAAAGCATGAGACCTGAAGTTAGAAAGACCTGGGCTAAATTCTGCCTTAGAGACTTACTAACTGTGTGAACCTGGACAAGTCACTTGACCTCTCCCAACTTTAACTTTCTTATATGTAAAGTAGGGGGAATAATAGTACTACCTCCCAAGGTAGTTATCAAGATGACCATAAAAGGGCTATGGAAATATCAGCAATGATTTTGAGAAGTCTGGACAGAGTGCTAGAAGAGATTGAAAGAGGGAGGCTCACCTTTATTGGGGGTGGCAGGGAAAGGACTGGGAAAGATCCTTGGAGGAAACTGATTCCTGAGAAAAACCATTAATGGCAGCGTTTGGGTCTGAGGCTAATAGGGGCAATTGGGGAGGGACAAGGGGTGCAGCCCCCAGGAGGCAGGAAGCACTTCCTGACACAATGCTAGTGCACATGCGTGTGTGCACACTTAACCACTTGTGGTGGATGTGAACAGGAAAAGGAGGCAGGTGGCTCAGGGCACTCTCAGATGTACCCCAAGTGGAAACTGCTATTAAAGAGCAGGAACAGGCCACTGAGCCATGGAGGAGGAATGTGCAGAACAAGGCTAGTGGTGCCCTGGGCCAAAGCTCTTGTGTGCCTCCCTAGTTATGTTCTGTGCCACAGCTGGCTCTCCAGAGAAGGGACAGATTTTGATTGGAAGAAGACATTTTAGACGTAGAGTAAGCGTGAGAACATGGAGAGGAGAAAGCAGGACAGGAATGGGGTGTAGGAAGAGTGATTCAGTCTGGTTGGAATATAGAGCATGAGAAGGAAATGTGGAGCAATGGAAAGAATGGAAGAGTTTAGAGTCACAGGACCCGTGTTCAGATCCAGGCTCTCTTACTTGCTACTCATGTGCCGTGAGCAAAGTCAATCTCTCTAGGCTTCAGCTTTCTGAATTGTAATATGTGTGTGTGTTTGTGTGTGCGTGTGTGTGTGTCTGTGTGTGTCTGTGTGTGTGTTGGATGACCTTAGAGGTCCCATCCATAGCTACAAAGAGCTTAAGATAAAGGTCAATTGATTCGAAATAGTAGAGGGCCTTGAATGTCAGATTTGTAGATTGATACTTTATTTTATAAGTAATGAGGAGGCACTGAGGCTCTTTGAGTAAAGGATGAGGTAATTGGAGAAGGCATTATGAAGATGCCTGGGGAAGTTTGCTTAAGACAGACAGAGTTATGGGTGCCTCACCTCCCTCTAAGGCAATTTGATTACATGGCAAGTGTGATCTGCATTAGGGGGAGAAAGAGAGGGAGGTGAGGAGAGAGAGAGAGAGGGAGAGGAAACAAGAAATAGAGTATGGGGAGGAGAGAGAGATACATATAGCTGGGAGGGAGGAGTAGAGAGGGGAAGGGAGGGAGAAAGAGAGAGAGAGAGAGAGAGAGAGAGAGACAGTCAGAGAGATGGAGAGAAGAGATAGAGGACGGGGAGAGGGAGGGAGAGAGACAGAGACAGAGAGAGAAAGAGAGAGGAAGGAGGAGGAGGAGGAAACAGAGACACACACAGAGACAGAGACCAAGAGCCTGGGCCCATCCTTATAGCAACTTTTCAAACTCCCAGAATGGATCCCCTAGAAATTCCCCAATCTTTCTTTGGATGCTCTAGTGGGTGGAGGAACAGGGTCAGGACACATTCTGGTCTACCACACTGCTCTCTGTTTCAGATGACACAGCTGTACCTGGGCAGCCAGCTCCAGGACAGATTCCACTACTGCCTAGTCACAGGCCTCAGGTATGTGTGGCTCTGGCCAAGAAAATCATGGCTCCCAACTATCCCTCCCAATCCCTCCCCCCCACCCACACTCTCCTAGTGCTGGCACTTAATGGATAATTGATTGCTTTTCCCCAACCCCTGCCAAGCCCATCATTGGCTCCATCTGGGCCAGCCTGCCTGCTGCCTTCTGACAGCACTGAGATCTATGACCTCAGACTCTTTGGGGACAGTCAGGGCAAGGCTAGCTCTGGACAGGCCAGATTTATCTCCAGTGCCCTTGTGAAGAGACAAGAACAGAGACTGGGCACAGCCAATCCTGCCT
>JAQQSV010005547.1:0-14505 GCA_028646515.1 Pseudochirops corinnae | reverse complement strand
ACTAGGTAAATGATATGCTTGATTAAAGTAAGATTGTTAACCCATTTTGAGTTGCTTTCCTTTAGAAAAGCAGATCTAAGAACCTGTGCTAGTAGCCGCCCTATGTATGCTAGGGTGCTTGCTGTTACAGAGACCAGTCCTATAAAATAAGTTTCTAAGTTTATGTCTATGTCTATATTCATATCATCTATCTTTATCTCTATGTAAAGAAGAATAAAAAGATAAAAAAGCAGTAAAACAATCAATAAATTGAAAATGAGCTAATAACAAATATAATGCTCCACTTCTGCTGCTCCACTTCTGCAAAAGAGTATGGGGGAGGCGAGGATGTTTTCTTCTCAAATCTCTTATTCAAGGACATCTTCATGCTTTATAATTTTTAACCATGCTTTTAAAAAAAAATTATTGATTGTTCTTTTCATTTATATCTTTTGTAGATTGTGTATATATTTTTCTTGGCTTTGTTTATACACTTTGTAGCAGTTTATATGAGATTGCTTTTTATGCTTCCTTGTATTCATCATATTCATCATTTCCTACCATACAACAATATTCCATGACATCCATGTATCACTATCATTTACACATTCTTCAACTGATGGATGTCTACTTTCATCCTAGTACTTTTTCAGAAAAACAATGCCTAAAATTATTTCATTTATGGACTCAGTTTTTATTAATTACCTTCTTGGGGCATATGCTTACCAGTGAAAATTCTTGGAATTTGTTTCAATTAGTATGGACATTTTTTTAGGTTTTGTCATTTTTTAATATGAATCTTTAACTAAATCAGAAAAAATTAAGTAATAAGTATATTAGACATACTTGACAGATCCTTCCAAAAGCAGCTAATGGAGTTAGCTAGAGATTTTTGCCCATACTTATACAATAAAGGTTATTATATAGAGATTTGCATTGATTTTTAAATTGTCTTAAATAACTGGATTGACTGTATTGTACTTTATTTAATTTTTTATATATTTCTGTAGCTACAATTCAATGGATCACATAATTTCCAAATGTTTTATTGATAAAGGAGCCTCTCTTCATAGTACCACCATGCTCCCAGTTCTTGATGGTTTAGAGAGAAACTAATTTTGGTAGAGTCTCTTGATGACATAACCTAGAAGGTTTGCATGAGATATCCAGCATTTTAACGTCTACCTAGGCCAACCTCTTATTAACTGGTTATGCTTTCACACTATCACTTATAACAGCAAGAATTTAATTAAAATACAAGAAGTTCCAAACCAGAGAATGTCTTTGCATTTTTAAAAGTCCTTCATTAGCTACAACTAAATGTGCTAAATATACATGAATTAGAAATTCACACCTACGCTTGGTTGCATAAAAGGAAAATGTCAACTCATTCATTCAATAATTTGCAAGGAAATTCTTGTACCCAACTCTTCCATAACATAGCTGAGAAAGCCATTTCCTTTTTGGTGGCCTGACATATTACAGGATCTAGGGAGATGGTAGCTATGCCCAGAGCTTTTCTTCATAAATACAGATGAAAGTTTGTTACAAATGGAAATGAATTCCCTCAAGAATCTAAAATACACATTATTAAATATGCCTATAAATAAGAAAAACACTTTAATCCTATATCTAAATGTATACCATGTTACACATGAATATTCCAAACTATTTTATTGAGTTCTGAAAGTCTAAAAATAAATGTATATGTAAATAGAATTCTCAGAAGGAATAAAAAGAGTTGAAATGACTCATTAAACAAGAAAGAGTTTCAAAACTGTGTTCTCAACATAGTTAACAAAGTAAATAATACTAAAGGGTTTTTTCATAGCTAATTACAATATTCATGAAGAGGCACATTTTTAAGATTAGAATCAGTATATGATAGTGAAAAAGAATACCGAAGTGGAGACAAATTCATGGTTCACACAATCTTCGTTACTTAGGTGCTATTTGATCATAGGCTTTGGAAGCCTTGGTTTCCATATTTAAAGCATTGAAATAGAATTAGAACTACCTTCCTCACAAGGTTCTTTTTTTAAAGCATGTTGCAAACTGTTAAGAGGAGAGTAGATGTGAATATTTTTTTGTATTTAATGCTAACAAGAAAGCTTTCTTCAACTTTCTAAACTTGTTAGAGAGGTCTTCTAGCTTTTTAGATTGAACCATTGTGGAAAATTAATGATAGGACATGGGCAAGACTTACATAGGATGGAATTTTGTGGATGAGATGACATTTGCATGGATTCAATAGAATGAATTTCCCACATTGATGAAATCACAATCTTGAGAAAAAAAATTGAGAGGACAATGTAAATAAATCCTCTTGATGATTGTGAAGGAGGAGAGAATAAAAGCTGGTTTGAAGCTTAACATCAAAAAACTAAGATTTTGGCAACTGATCTCATGAATTCCTAGCAAACAGAGGGAGAGGAAATGGAATCAGTGTCAGATTTTATATTCTTTGGCTCAAAGATAACTGCAAAATGCAATTGAAGCCTTGATATTAAAACATGCTTACTCCTTCAAAGGAAAGTTATGGCAAATCTAGACAGCATACTAAAAAACAGAGACATCACATTGCCAAGAAAGGTCTGTTTAGTCAAAGTTATGCTTTTTTCTTTGTTTTGTTTGTTTTTATGGTAGCAATGTATGGTTGTGAGAGTTAAACAATAAGGAAAGGTGAATATCACAGAATCTACACGTTAAAATTGTGGTACTAAGAAAGACTTTTGAGATTTCCTTGAACAGCAAGAAGAGAAATCTATCAAAACTTAAATTAATTCAAGCTTTTTACTGGAATATCAAATATTCCTGTTGGAGCTGAAGCTTAAATATTTCAGCTAATTAATAGACAGGACTCACTAGAAGAGATCCTGATGTTGGGAAAGATTGAAGTCAAAAGGAAAAGGGGACAGCAGAAGATGAGATGAATAGATAGTATAATGAAAACAATGGATATGAACTTGGACAGACTAGGTAATAGCAAAGGATAGAAGGCCTGGCATACTAGGGTCCACAGAGTCCCAAAGAGTTGGACACAATTGAATTACTGAACAGTAAATCCTTCAAAAATTTAATTCAAAATTATTGAAAGTAAATCCTTCAAAATTTCTAAGGTCTTAGCTAACTAAATGATGAAATATGATCTAGGAAATGTAATTTATTAAATTTTATCCTCTTAATGGTTTTTATCCACTCTGATGTAATTGAAAGAATCACAGAAGATTCTGGGTATTACTCAAGTAAAATATAAGAAAGCTATTTAGATAAAATTTCTGAAAAAGGTTGATATTTTAATATATTTGTGTATATACATGCATACATATATATTAATATAAATATAAATAAGGCAAAAGCACCCAAAGATTATAAATTATAACCAGGTTGAATTTATATCAGGAACATGGGATTGGTTTAATATTAGGAAAACTAATAACATAATAAAATTTATCAATAAATTATAATAAAAATTGTAGACATAGAAAAGGTTTTTGAAAAGATAGGTAAGATGTAATTCAAAGGAGGAGTGAGATTTTTCCTTAATATTTTGAGTAATATTTACCAAAAAACCAAGAACCACCATTACATATAATGGTCGTAAATTAAGTCCTTTCTAATAATGCAGGGAGTAAAGCAAGAATATCCATTAATACTAATACTCTGATTTAATGCTAGAAATGTTAGGGAACATAAGAATTAGAAAAGGAAGGAATGAGCATAGGCAAAGAGAAAACAAAACTGCTATATTTTGCACATAATGTGGTGGATTAATTTCATTTAGAGTATCCTAGAGAGTCAATGAAAAATTCATTTGAATAATATATAACTTCCATAGAGTTTTAGGATATCAATGAAATCACATCAATCACCATGTCTCATATTACCAACCAAACCTAGCAGGAAGATATAGAAAAGAAAATTCTATTTAAAATAATTATAGATATTAATTTTGGCACTGTGGCTTGCCAGGAACTCTATAAGTAAAACTAGAAAAGATTCCAAATATGAATAAAGAAGGATAAAATAATTGAAGAAATATCCATTACTCATGGTTAGGTCAAGTAAACATAACTAAAATGATAAATTAAATTACTTTTTCTGTAACATACCAATAAAATCAACAAAAGACCATGTTATAGAACTAGAAAATACATCTAACAAAATTCATCTGGAAGAACAAAAGTTCAATAATGTCAGGGAGGCATATTGGAAAAAAGTGGAAAGGATCAGGGAGTGTGTTCTGGAAAGACATTTGAAATCATGCCCCAAATAATAGTAAACTGGGAACACCTGCTGATCCAGCAACATCACTATTAAGTCTAAACCCCAAAGAGATCAAGGAAAGAAGGAAAAGAACCATATGTGCAAAACCAATAATTTGTTGTTGTTGTTGTTATTCAGTCATTTCAGTCATGTCCAACTCTTCATGACTAATTTGATAGTTTCTTGGCAAAGATACTGGATTGATTTGTCATTTCTTCCCTGGCTTATTTTTTTCCAACTGATAAGGAACTAAGGCAAAAGGGTTAAGTAACTTTCCTGGGGTTACACAGCTAGTAAGCATCTGAGGCCAGATTTGAACTCAGGAAGATTTATTTGGGAGAATATATGACTCTGGTATTAGAAGGGAATATTTGTATCTCCAATTCTTGCTGTGTCATTTGAGCAAATACCTGTACTAAATAACTTTGACAACTAGCTGATTGTTAATGAGAAACATACTGGTGAGGGTACAAGAATTAATACTAACGAGGTTAACTTCTGACTGGGTTACTTCTAGCATGATAGACATAGTAACAGTTATCCCTCTAAGTATCCAATTAGCCAGTGATAATATGAGTTGGGTGAGGAAGCCCTAAGAAGACATTGCAAAGCAATGGTGTAGGGGGAAGTGAACAAATATTTACAAAGTATCTATTGTATGCCAGACACCATGAGAACTGCATCTTGCCTCTTTTACTAATTTTTAAAAAAATTAATAAAGAGGTATTTACTTGAAAGACAGCAAGAACAGAAATTATGAATATTGCTTCCCAGTAACTGGAGTAAAACTCACTCCTAGAATACTTTTAACATGACAAGAAAGGTCTTGAATTGCATTCACTATCCATCCACCAAATGTGTGTGTGTGTGTGTGTGTGTGTGTGTGTGTGACTGGGATAAGACTTTGTTTGTTGGTGGCTTGGTTGATCCTTGAATTCCTAGCAACAGAAGTTGTGAAGGTTTTGAGATGTGCTAGACCCTGTGAACTTCAGAGTGTAGCAAGAATGGCTCGGAGTAATGGACAAGAACCTGGGAGCTGTTGGCCTCTGAGTACAGATGACTGTTTGGTGGATTCAGGTAGGAGCTGGGACCATGGAAGGGGATCCAGGGAATCTGAGAGACCACCCTGAGTCAGATGAAGAAAAGACCTCTCCTTGGATATTGAATGCTGTGATGAAATTAAAGTTTACTAGACACCAAGGAGGGGAGGGTTTGTGTAATTTTCTAATAATTGTATTTAGTGATTAACAATACTTAGCGACTGATTGCTGGATAAGTGACTGATTAAGTTAATCTATAATTGTCTCATGAGTGGAAGATTAATTATTGTATTGTGAGATGACTAAATGACTTCTCCTGCCTATAGGGTACAATAGATTTTTATACTTATCAGAATATGTTATTCCCTCTTTGACCCCAAACCAATTAGAGTAAATTTCATACAGTACTTCTCTCCCTCCCTCCTTTCCCTCTATTATAATGAGTTTTTTGTCTTTTTTCCTGTTAGGATCTTAAACTTAACTATGTTGATATCTCTTTGAAACAGAACCAATGAGAATAAACGTCATATGATATTCATCTCCCTCCCTCCTTCCCCTCTACTATAGTATGTTTTTATGCCTCTTCATGTGGCATATTTTACCTTTTTCTGCCTCATTATTTCCTTTTCTCCCATTACAATCCATTTGAATCCCTTAATGAGGTTTTTTTTTTTTATTGTCAGAGTAGTTCATTTATACCCACACCCTCTATCTATGTAAATCCCTTTTAATGGTTGTGATAATCATATAAATTTCAGTACTGACAGGTACCAGTTTCTCATATAGGGATGTAAACAGTCAGCTCTTATTGAATCCCAAGTTATGTGCATATGTGCATGTGTGCATGTGTGTGTGACAGTGTGTGTTTTCCTTGTTTACCTTTTTATGTATTCTTGAGTCTTGTAATTGGAGATCAAATTTTCCATTGAGCTCTGGCTTTTTTATCAGGAAAATCTGGAAGTCCCTAATTTCATTAACTCACCATCTCCTTGCCTGAAAGATTATGCTCAGTTTTGTTTGGTAGTTTATCCTTGGTTGCAGTCCTAGCTCTTTTGCCTTACAAAATGTCAAATTCCAATTACTCTGATCTGTTAATGTAGAAGCTGCTAGATCTTGTGTAATCCTGACTTTAGTTTCACAATATTTGAATTATTTCTTTCTGGATGCTTGCAGTATTTTCTCCTTGACCTTGTAATTCTGGAATTTAGCTACTGTATTTCTTGGATTTTCTATTTGGGATCTCTTCCAGGAGAAGTCTGGTGAATTCTTTCGATAACTCTTTTACCCTCTGATTCTAGGATGTCAGGGCAGTTTTCTTTGACAATCTCTTGAAGGATGTTGTCCAGGATGCATTTTTCATCATGGCTTTCTGGTAGACCAATAATTCTTAGATTATCTCTCCTGGATCTGTTTGCCAGGTCCATTGTTTTTCCAGTGAGATATTTTACCCTTTCTTCTAATTTTTCTATCTTCATGTTTTGTTTGAGTGACTCTTGATGGATCATAGCATCCTTAGCTTCAATTTGACTAATTCTAATTTTTTTCTTGTTTTTTTTGTTTTTGAGGGGGCAGGGCAATTGGGGTTAAACGATTTGCCCAAGGTCGCAAGGCTAGTAAGTGTGTCAAGTGTCTGAGGCCAGATGTGAACTCAGGTTCTCCTAACTCCAGGGCCAGTACTGTACCACCTAGCCACCCTGTGATTCTAATTTTTAGTGAATTATTTTCCTCAGTTAGTTTTTGAAGCTCCTTTTTTAGGGAGGTATTTTCTCCAGTTAGATTTTGAACCTCCTGTCCCAGTTCATAAATTTTACTTTTTAAGGATTTGTTTTCTTCAGTAAGGTTTTTTTCCAATTTGGTCACTGTAGATTTAAATTCATCTTTTACCTCTCTAATATGGCTATTAAAATCTTTCTTGAGCTCCTCCAATAATGCCTTTTGGGCTTGAGATCAATTTATATTTCCTTCTGTAGTCTCAGGTGTGAGTATAGAGTCTGTGTTGTCCTCTGTATTTGGTTGTTCTTGCTTCATGTAAAAAGCTCAGATTGATTTTCTTGCTTTTACCTTCTCAGCTCCCTTCTATCCCATTGTGATTTTCTATTTCCTGACTTCTCATGTGGGGAGCTAAGGGCTTAGTTGTTTACTTTGTGTGCTATAGCCTCTGGGTGTCTAGAGTGATGCCAAGGCCAGGATTCTCAGTGTTTTCCCTGAATTACCCTGAGGCTCACAGAGTAATCTGTGGGGGAGGGGTAGTCTGGCCTCTTCAGATTTCTGCCTCTTTGCCCCTGGGCTATAGCTCAGGCAGGCTCATCAGCTGGCAGCCAGCAGAGCCCATGTCTGCAGATTCTCCTGGTGGTGCTAAGGCCCACCTAGGCTAGTGTTGTTAGTGTTTGCTGGCTCCACCACCTTAGGCTTTGGGAGCTCCTGCTGGTCAGGTGAGGTGGGGCTTGTTTGGATCCCTCCCATCCTTCACTTCAGACTCCTTACTCCCTCAGTTACACCCTTTCTCAGTGACTCCTAAGCCTAATATTTCCACTATTTCAGGATTTTACTCTGGGTGGGACATTTATCTCTGGGTTTTCTGGGTCAAGGAGAGGGGATCACAACAGCTAGGGTTTACTTTGCCATCTTGGCTTCAGGAAATTCAGGTAGATGATTTTTAAACTTCCAGGCTGTGGGCTAATAGCCCCAGGAGAAGTTGCTCTTGCTGCTGGGGGCCCTGCGCTTTCTCTTACCTAGCTCCAACTGATCCTCCAGAGTTCTGTGGTGAGATGGCTACGAATTGCCCTTGGAGTGGGTAAATCTGCTGGCTGGGGCTCCTTCTCACTCTGCTATAGTCTGCTCTCTGATCTGCACTCTTCCTCCCCACCTTTCCTACCCCCACTCCTTGTTTTCCCTGCCCAGACCTATGTGCACACTTTCCTGGGCTAGGAATCTGCTATGCTCTGTCTCTTAATGGATTCTATTACTCTAAAATTCATTCAGATTCACTTTTTAAAGTTTAGTGACTGGATTCACTGAGGATCTTAGAAAAGTTACTGATTCTGTTCCATCATGTTGGCACCGCCCCCTACATTTGTAATATTACAACATTATATAACAACAACAGGGGCAGCTAGGTGGTGTAGTCAATAGAGCACTGGCCCTGGAGTCAGGAGGACCTGAGTTCAAATCAGGCCTCAGACACTTAACACTTACTAGCTGTGTGACCTTGGGCAAGTCACTTAACTCCAACTGCCCTGCCTTCCACCCTCCAAAAAAGATAAAACGACAATAGCTAGCATTTATATAGCATTTACTTTTTGTCAGGCACTGTGCTAAGTACTTTACAGTTATTATATCATTTGAGCCTCACAATAATTCTGGGAGGTAGTTGCTATTATTATCTCCATTTTTATAGGTGAGGATACTCAAACAGAGTGTTGGTGTCTTTTCTGTGGCCACACACTTAATAAATATCTGAGAATGGATTTGAACTCAGGTCTTCCTGACTCTAGGCCTGGTACTCTTATCCATTGCATGATCTAGATAAAATAGAGCACCTTATATACAACAGTTTCTTTGAAAATTGTTCGCTTTTTAAAATAAGGTTAATCTGCCATTAGTATACTTTCACCAGGATCACCAAGGTATTGTGTTCTTTATTTAATCAACTATATGTTTCCTGAAACCAGATAGTTCCACAGCTATAAGGAAGCTACCAGTTATTCCCAGTCCTTTCTCTAAAATGCTGAATCAATTAGAAAGACTACTTAGGTGAGTGTGGATACTAGATCAGAACTGGTCTTTTTCCAGGAGACTTAGTCTATACAAGGTCTGCCTTGAAATTCTGGAAGTATGCTACAGAGACACAGGCAAAAAAGTCTTGTGACTACAGAAGACTCCAGTTGTTTCAATGAAGAAGACCACATTCTTTTTACAACATGAATATAAGTCATAAACAGGAAGTGGAACATCTTTTGATCTTAATAGTTGCTACTCCACACTCAAAATTGATCTGTTTTTGTAAAAAATTATGTCTCTCAGGTTACTGATTTCTTTGCTAATAAGTTCTAACTCCCAGAATAATTTCAATAGGTTTGATGATTTTGAAGTTGCTTTGAGCTTTAATTTGAAGGCCAGTGTTTAATTCTTCATGGCCCCATTTGGGGTTTTCTTGGCAAAGATGATGGAGTGGTTTGCCATTTCCTTCTCGAGCTCATTTTACAGATGAGGAAACTGAGACAAACAGGGTTAAGTGACTTCCCAGGGTCACACAGTAATAACTATCTGAGGCCAGATTTGAGCTCAGATTTTCCTAACTCTGGGTCTAGGGCTCTATTCACTGTACCACCTAGCTGCCCATTACCTCTTGCATAACATGCCCAAACCAGAACACATTATCCTTTCCTAAATATAACCTTCTTCCTAATTTTCATATTGTTACAAATACAGCCTTCCTTCCACTGTCCTTCCAATCATGTAGCTTCACCACCTCAAAGTCATGCTTGAATCTTCATTCTCCCTCCCCATAGTCAAGTCCAACCACATGTCAATATTTTTGCCATACAAAACTTCTCTTCACTCATAGCAACATTCTAGATCAGGTCTTTGCCAGTTGTCTTCAAATCCACACTCAAGGACCTCTCTGCTTCAAATCTCTCCCTTCTCTAAATTCCACTTCTACACATTTGAGAAACTGATATTCCTGAGGCATATGTGATCTCCCTGAGCACTGGAACTGTTTTATTTTTGTTTCATAGTTCTTATGCTAAGCACAATACCTGGCAAAGAGTAGGCATTTGATTAAAATATGTCTGACCACTTCTGAAGGAATTATGATGAAAATACTATCCACATCCAGAGAAAGAACTGATGGAGTGTGAATGCAAATTAAAGCAAACATTTTCTTTCTTTTTCCTTTTTTTTGGTCCCTTTTATTTCACAACATGACTAATATAGAAATATGTTTTGTATGATTGCATAGGTGTAACTTGTATCAAATTCTCAATGAGGGGGAATAGGAGGGAGAGGAGGAGACAACTTGGAACTCAAATTTTTTTAAAATTGAATTAAATTTTTTTTACATGTAACTGGAGAAAATAAAATATTTGAGAAAAAATACATCTGAACATATGACTGCTATTCTTAAAAAAGCTCAGTGACTTCTTATTGCCTTTAGTATAAAAGGAAAACATTTTTTTTTCTTCCTGGAACTTTCAACCTTTCTCACAATCAATTTGCAAATTATCTTCCTTGACTAATTGACATGCCACCCATACACACTTCCACCTCCACTCAACTTTTGTAGCCAAATTTGCCTGTTTCCTATTCATGACATTCTGTCTCCCATGCAGGCTTTATCCTATGCCTATTTTCTTGCTTTACTTCCTGTCTTCTGAAAGGTGGAATCCATGGGACAGCTAGGTGGCTCAATAAGGGGTGGCTAGGTGGTGCAGTAAATAGAGCACTAGCCGTAGAGTCAGGAGGACCTGAGTTCTAATCCGGCCTCAGACACTTAAAAAAACAAGAGCAAAAAACCCAAGCCATGTGACCTTAGGCAAGTCACTTAACCTCAATTGCCCTCCAAAAAAAAAAAAGCAAAAAAAAAAAAAGGTGGAATCCTTCAAAAGGAAATCTTAGGTGCTGCTTGGGAGACATCTCTCGATCCTCCCAAATGTTACTCCTCTCCTCAGCTCTGCTGAGGCATACTTATGTTTATTTTTCATAACCTCATATTTATAATGCTAATCATATACACATGTATTTATTCAACTATGTATATATTAATGTGTGTATCATATATGTATATTTATTTATTTATCCATTCATTCATCTGTCATGTATTTCTTTATTTTTACTTATCTGTGCAAATTTTATATTTCCCCAGTCAAATACAAGTCTTCAAAATAGGGACAATTTGATTTTTTCTTTGACCGCATACATGTAATTCTGTGTCTTGTACATTGTAGTCACTCAATAAATGCTTGTTGAATTTTTTTTTAATTTATTAACATATTTTTAATTAAATTTTCATTTCCAAAATTTATTCCTCTATCCTCTATCCAATATCTGTTATTTATTACAAAATATTTTTAAAATAGTTAGTTTAGCAACCCTAACTAGAGTATCAGTTGATTCAGGCAACATATGCAATATACCATACCCATGCTTCTCTACCTCTTGAAAGTTCAAGGATATAGAAAGTTTAAAATTCTTGAGAGTCTACCCACCAAGATAAATAAAGCCACTATGTAAAAGTCACTGTTTATGGAAATAAAGCTAGACCTAAATAATCAAAGAAATATTAGTTGTTTATAAATGTGTGAGATTATACTATAAAGGTGACAATACAACTTATATTTAATTCACTTATTCACTAAAATGTTGCATGCTATTTGCAATGAGCTCATTGAATAATTGATTTTTCTTAACTTTTATATTGCTACAAAAGACCTCTTTCAAAGTGGGACTTATCTATAAATTTAATGTAAAAACAAAACACATCAATAAAAATTTTAGAAAAAATAAATATATGAATTTTCTCATCTCTTCACCAGTAGTAAGGTGTTTTGTTTTGTTTTGTTTTTCATATTAAGACCCATTCAACTTATCTTACACTTGTTTAGGCACTAAGTTTATCAGACGTCTCAATGCCTTTTGAAACTTTGGTACCTCAGTAGGTGAGAGAGGATGAATCTGGACTAAATGATGAACATATTCCATGCATGCCCTCTGCTTAGATCATTGCAATAATTTCTAGGTTTTAATGAGTTATCTAGAAATGAGAAACAATAGTCTGTCAATTACTCTTTGCAGGTGTTCCTTACTGGAGACAAATACCACATGGTAACATTTGAGAAGGTGAATTCAACACTTGTTATGACATTTGAAAATAAATCATTTCTAGCAGCAAAAAGTGAGCATTGTCCAAATGCCATGAATTGGTTATCAGTACATTTTGTCAGTCTAAGAGGAAAAATGAAGGTTGTCAAGTATTTAATTATGTTGAAATAGCATTTTTTTTTTTTGCTTTGCTTGTATTCATTTACTTGAATTTGGGAAAGAAAATGGGATGTATTTTAAAACTGAAAGCTTTCTTGAAAGGAGGGATAACCATTAATAAAATAATAATGTCAGTAAAGCAATCAACTTGAAAAATTTGGAGGGTTCAGAGATCTGAGTAAAGATGAAGTGTCAGAAACTGAAATAGATTTTGATATCTCTGTAGAGATCAAAAGGTTTAAAGAGATTAGATCACCCTGAATAATTCCAGCCTAATACTTGATTCAAGCTATATTGGGTTTAGATCAAATATAGATATAGGAAATCAAATTACTTTTTTAAATCCCAATTCTGTCTCTTCACAATAGGTTAGCTCCAATTTAAGCACATATACACATTAAATAAATAAATAAAATAGGCATAGTATGTAGTATGTTCTGTTTTTTTTCCAAAGGCAAGTACTTAAATGCTTTTGCTAGTCTCTATAAAAAAAGCTATATTATCCAAAGCTAGATTTTTCAAATAGGCTTCTTAAAAATAAAGGAAGTGAGAACTGACTTGTGAAGACTTTTTGCCAGTTGGAAATTTTAGAAATATGTGTTTACTAAACTCATTGGCATAACTTTAGTCAAATTTTGAATGTAATCTTCAAGTGAGCATACTAACACAATTAACCCCGGTGTAGAAGTCAATTCAGTTCAATTTGATGTATGTGTAGGTATGTATATATGTATGTACCTAGAATGTGCTAGGCAATAAGGATAAAAAGACAACAAATTGAAACCATTCCTGAACTATAAGTCTTTATTTTCTATTTGGGAAACAAAAAATGCAAATGAATAAATACAAAATATATACAAATCATCTGCAATGGTGGCACCAATAACTGAGGGAATAAAAAGGATTCTTCTAGGACATGACATTTTAACTAACCACTGAATCACATAGAATTTCTCATAAGTGCATAGGTTTTTGTACTAAAGGGAACAAAACATAAGATCAGCTCTCTGTTTTATATGTGAGAGCCATGGAAACCTAGAGATAAGAAGCAACTTCCCCAAGGTCATAGAGGATGGATGAAGTAAACTTAGGATGCAATCACATGTTGTTTGACTCAAATTTCCATGCCCTTTTCACTACAAAAGTTTGGTAATTCAAACATTTCTTTTATAGACCCTGATCAACTTCCTGTGTGGTTTGAGTGTTCAATGACAATACAGTAATTCCAGAGGGAAATTCTAATATAGCAAGCCAATTCTGCCTGACAAAACGTAGTCAATTAGTTGTAAAACAAGCAAGTATAATAACATTCTGTATTCCAGTACAGTCACTACTTTTGGCCATAAAAGTGGGAAATATTTGATAGCTTCCATCAAACAATAAGTCAAAGTATCTATTTGGATCCTTATAAACAACATATATGAACAACAGGGTCAATTATTGACTTCATGAGCTAGATTTCTTGACATCATAATGACCTCAATGTTTCCATGTGAATTTCAGCTTCTCTTGACTTCAGACTTCTCATTTGTGAAATGGGATGGTATTCCGACTTTCTCTCCTAGTTCCCATAGGTTTTTTTAAATGAATGCTAGAATACTGGACTCTTCCTCCTTCAGAGACTTGTACTATGCTGATATATTATTTTTGAATTTATGAAATACCAAATTCCATGAGGATTACTTTCTTTAACCTTTAAATAACTTTACAGGAAAACCTCCCTAGGTAGTAACCTCATGTTGTTGGAAGGTTAATTCAAGCAAATGAAATATGTAGATTTCACTTTTCAGAAGATGGAAAAAAACCAGAGATATAATTGAGCCATGTAGGGATGGTGAGAGAAAGGGACAGTGAAGAGGTGGCACTACAGGAGAAATGGACCTTTGTTCTTGGATACTGTATCAGCAATGCAGTATTCACAATGCCTACAGTAACTATAAATATGCTGATATAGTTATTAATCACAAAATGGAACAGGCTCTCTACATAAGAAATATAGATAGTGCATTCATTTAAATACCAGAAGACTGAGTCCCAAAACCAGAAAGTCAAAGCCAGCCCAGTAGTGATGAAGTTGGCACATGTGGTCAGAGTAGTAAACACCCACATCATCAAGCCTTCAAACAGGACAGGCTACCTCAGGCAAAGATCCTCCTCTCCTCACGCACGCAACTGCTCAGCGTCCAGGCAGCTTGGTCCCAGCAGCTCCGGCCCCTGGCACTTCCTGCCCCAGGCAGTC
>JAQQSV010005546.1:0-14506 GCA_028646515.1 Pseudochirops corinnae | reverse complement strand
GAAGCACCAACATCTGGGTTTTTCACAGCCAGGGGGCTCAACGGCTGCCCAGAGTCTCGTCTGGCCAAATCACACAACTCTTCTCAAAGTGAGCCCCAAACCAAAACCTCCCATCAGGGCATATATATAGCCTTCGCCTGGCTTAGAGAATGTCACAGCCCTCTAGACTCACTGCCCAATCACAAAGCTACAAGGCACGGGCATTCCTGGAAAACAAGCCTGGCGCCACAGGCTCCACGTGACCACATTCAGCCTATTAGGGAACAGAGTATACTTTCAAATATCCAAGGGTCCTCAGAGTCACGTAGCCACTTTAGCAAAGGGCCTAGGGGCAGGGAAGATCTTCAGATTCCCATAACAGAGTGTGGTTTCAGGAAAACAACAACAACAATAACATGACAAGATATCTATGAACCAGTGCAAAGTAAAGTGAGAACAAGGAGATCATTATATCCAGTAACAGCAATGTCATAACCAACTGTGAAAGACTGACTACTCTGATCAACATGATAATCCAAACAATTCCAAAAGACTCATGATGAAAAAAATGCTGTATACTTCCAAAAAGAGATTGATGAACTCTGAGTGCAAATTGAAGTGTAATTTCCTTGTTAATTTATTTTTTCTTTCTTTTTTTTTTTTTGCAATATGGCTAATGTGGAAATATGTTTTGCATGATTTGACATGCATAATTGATATATTGCTTGTCTTCTCAGTGGAGAGTAGAGAGAGAAGGAGGGGGAGAAAGAGAATTTGGAACTCAAATTTAAAAAGAAAAAAAATCTTTAAATGAAAAACATGGTTTTAAAAAATTAAAAGTGATTTTTTTTTTTTGTTTTGTCAGCTCTTGTCCATGTCAATATAAGTTTGACAAAAGTGGTCCATGCAGTACTCTAGAGGCTTTTGATGTCTTTCCTGATATCCTGAGGATACCAGTGGAGCACTTCTGCTGTACATCTTTCATGCCTTGGTTTTTCCACATACCTTGCCATATCAATTTTTAGACCTTCATTTCCTGTTGCAATCCTTTAATCCTGTTCTTGAAGTTTCTCATTAATTTTATGTTACAGCTTCCTCATAGCTACAATATACCTTTCCATTGTATGACAAGCCTTTTCAGTGCTTTAAATACTCTTGTTTCACTTCTCTCTATCATGTAGTGCTAATAGAATAGGTATTTAAAATATTTCTTTATTTCTGGGAGAAGTTTGGAGTCACTTAAGGATCTTTGAAATTTCCTGAGGGCAATCAAGCTGACTTGTTTTTTTCTTGTTTAATTGCCTATTTATATCAACTACTCCAGATATTGGTCAGCTAGGTGGTGCAGTGGATAGAATGGGGAGCCTAGAGTCAGGAAAAATCCTCTTCCTGAGTTCAAATCTGACCTTAGATACTTACCAACTGTGTGACCCTGGGCAAGTCATATATAGATTTGTAGATATCAATGTTTTCTTAGTTACCTGGTTTCAGGATTAATAAGATCTGAGATGGTTTCCAAGCCTTCAGTGTTTTTTTTCTCCTTTAGATAAATTATGAATCAATCCTCTGAATTCCTTGACAATTCTGTCACCTCCAATACAGAACTTTCTGGTCCATTTGTCTGCTTATCTCATTCAAAAAAAAATTTACTTAGTGTCACTTTTAGTCACTTTAGTGTCACTCCTTTATACATATATATGCAACTTTAATATTCAAGGAACCAACTATAATGGTTCTACAGCAATCAATAAGCATCCATCAAGTACCTGCTATGTGCTAGGCTAGGTACTGGAATAAAAAAAATAGAAGGAGGGAAAAGATAGTCCCTGCTCTCAAGGAGTTTACAATCCAATGGGATTGCAAGCAAATATAAACAAAGAAACTATATACATGATAAAAGGAAATGATTAACAGAAAGAAGGTACTAGAATTAAGAGGGTTTGGGAAAGGCTTCTGGTTAAAGATGGGGTTTTAGTTTGAACTTAAAGGAAGTGAGGAAGGTCAGTAGTAGGAGCAGAGGAGAGAGAGCATTCCAGGCCAGTGAAAATACCCAGAGTTGAGAGATGGTGTGCTTTGTTTATGGAACAACCAAGAGGCCAGTGTCACTTGTGTGTGGAAAGAAATGATAGAAGGAAACTGGAAATGGAAAAGGAGACTAGGTTGTAAAGGACTTTGAGGGTCATATGAAACATTTTGCATTTGATCTTAGAGGCAATAGTGAACCATTGGAGTCTATGGAGGAGAGGAGGTAATGTTATTGGACCAGTGCTTTAGGAAAATCACTTTGGTGGCTAAATGGAGAATGGATTGGAGTGAAGAGAGACTCAAGACAAGCAGACTCACTAACAGGCTATAGTAGGACTCCAGACAGGAGGTGATGAAAGACTGCACTATAGTGGTGGAAATGTTACAGGAAAAAAGGAGATATTTATGAGAGATGATGTAAAACGTGAAATTATCCATCCTGGCAATAGATTGAATGGGGTGGGGGAGGGAAGTGAGAGACAATGAGTAGTTAAGGATTAGTAAACATTGGGAGCCTAAGTGACTGGGCGTTTGGTGTTTCCCTCCACCATAATATGGAAAGCCAGGGAAGGGGAGACGTTAGAAGGAAAGATGAGTTCTGTTTTGTTTTAGTTTATGATGAATATCGGATATCGATTTTGAAATATCTGAAAGACCATTGTAGATGTGAGACTGGAGATCAGCAGAAAGTTTGGGACAGGATAGGTAGATTTGAGAATCATCAGCACAGAGATAGTAATCAAATTCATAGGAATTGATGGGATCAAGTATAACAGAATAAAGGGGAAGAGGGACACCAATGGTTAGAGGGCATGATATGGACAAGGATCAAGGAAAAGAGGCTGAGAAAGAGTGGTCAGATTGATAGGAGATAATTAGAGAAGAGAATATTAAGGAGAGAGTGATCAATAGTGTCAAAGGATGCAGAAAGGTCAAGAAGAATGAGGAGAATATGAAAGAATCTTTGTGGTGATTTCCTCTTTTTCCTTGTATTTATTCATCTTTCATTTTTTTATCCACAGATTCCCCTAGGATGATTTTACTTAGTTGTCAGGCTTTCTTTAGACTGGTTTTTACCCTTCACTGCTTCTCTCTGTTTTATGAAGTGATCATGCTTATATTCTTCCAGCATTATTCTTCACAAGATTTTATGGGGAATTTATATGATAAACTGATGTTTCTTTTGTCATCTCTCTTCATTTGGCAAATAACCCAAATGTTTACTAAATAAGACATTTTTCAATTTCTCTTGGTCTACTTCTTATTATACATGGTTAAATTTCCAAGCAAGATTATTATAATCAATATTTATGTCATTTCCAGTATCCATTATCAACTTTCATTTTACATAATGTATTCAAGACTTAGTTTTTTTTTCCTACAATTGAATACAATGTCCTCTTCTCATTTTTTTTCTTTCTTTTTTCTTTCCATTAATTTTAATCTTTGCCATAGCAATCAGTCTGACTGTACATCAGCAACTTGTTCTGGGATGACTTTCACATTAACAGCTTCACTTCTTGTCTGTTTAAATTTAATAATTCTATTTTGTGATGCTATTTGATGCTCATCATGTTCAGAATTTCTTGTTTCTTTTCTCAAAGAAAGTATTTATAATTGTAAAAGAGCATAGCCTCACTATAGTCTCTGAGTCTGGCCTCTCTCCTTACTTATTTCTGAATTATTCTTTGCAATATATTTCTCTCCATTCTTGCCTATTTGCTCATTTAATCTGTAGTCACTAAGTATCAAAGGGCTTGTTGATTGAGTTTGGAGAGTTCTTGAGCTCTGTATATAATTTTTTCTCCTTTTCATCCTCTGAAATTGGTGAACATAAGCTGTAATAATTTTTCATGATGGTCTTTAAAAAACCCTTACGCATATGAACTGAAATAAGATAGCTTTTGGGGACCTCACATTTTAGTCCACTTCCACTTCTAGTGCTTTCCCTCTGAGATTAACTACCAATTATATCTTATATGTACAGCACATGTCTATATATATACTTTCTCACCCATCAGAATATGAATTCCTTGAGGGCAGGGACTGTTTTTGTTTTTCTTTTTATCCACAGCACTTAGTAAGCACTTAATAAATGTTTGTTGATTGAGTAACTTGCAAAGTGTCCCATTAAATAATATTTCTCATTGATTTAGGATGCATGATAAAATCTGACAAATGTGTTCTTTGCCTCCCCAGGGAAGACATTTGAGTCATCCTTACATCTTGATTCAACTTCCTCCATCCTTCTGATAATGTTTATGAGAAAGGCAAGGGTATGATTCAGCTCCTCCAGTTGTAGATCCTTTCATTGATCATTGGATGAGAATCTAACATTTAGTATATTAATTGTCAATTTAAAGTTCATAGAAAGTCCAAAACCTATATGCCTTTTAGAACTCTCTGCCATGACCTCCCCCTTTCACCCCAATCTGGAACAATAAGAAGAAGGAACAGGACAAAAGGGCTAAAGACATTTTGTGTTTTACTTTGTTTCACAAAATATCATGATCAAATCAATTCATTGTGAAATATCTAGCCTACTGGCAATAAACCTTTTTATGCTTAATTAGGCTAGGCCTTTGAAAGCAGATTCAGTCTGTTTAGTCATATCATACTAAAAAGTTTGCTGGAATCATAAACACCTACCAGAGTTTATGTTTACTGACATTAAAAAACAGAGCCAAAAATGCACTCCTGAAAAGACGGTTGTCTGAATGGAAGAAGAATGCTTATCTCCCAAATATGTGTTCCAGAAAAAAAAACAAACAAACCCTACGTTCACACAAAACTGAATAATTATACTGAAATCCAATGAGAATCTACATTAGTGATTTCTCCCATCTCAAAAATGTGCAAAATGTCACCATAAATTCCATTTGTAATAAGAAAGGGGATCCCTGCAGGAAAACTTATGCCCACATAGGGTAGCCTTTCTATTGCAACCAGAGATGGGACTAGATATATCCTCTGCAGGGCCCTGTGTCTACTGACAGTGAGGGACCTGTGTGAGAAAGTAATAAAATTGTCCTATAATTCCATGGAATAATTAAAGACCCATGATGGGGACTTTGAAAGTCAAGGAAGTGCCACAATATTTGGATCTGGACAGATGAGGTCTAGAAACTTCATGGTTCCAAACATTCTGTCCTATGACACCAAAGAAGACTCTGAAGATCCATCACTCAACCTCAAATATCCATTGGGATCAAACCTCAAGAAATAGAGTTGAGTTCAGTGCAAAAACTGAGGACACCCAGGGCCAATTTATGAAAAGCTGACCATCTCACCAAAAAGCAATAGCAGGAGATGGGATATGGCCTCGGAAAAAGGCTTCAAATAAACAGAGATTAGTAAAATAAAGAAAAGACTGATCATTATTTTAAAAAATAATAATTTAAAGATTCTCTAAGAAGAGTAATTCTGTGACAAGTGCATGCAGAGACTCCAGCTTATGTATTATGCTTCCCATTAGAATGTAATCTCCTCGTTGACAAGGACTTTCTTTCCCTTCCTTCCTCTTCCCCTTCTTTCCTTCCTTTCTTCCTTCCTTCCTCTCTGTCTCTGTCTCTCTCTCTTTCCTTCATGTACTGGATGTCCCTCATGACTTGGATTCTCTCCCTCTTCCACATTCTAGTTTCCTTCAAGTTTCTACGAAAATTCTACTTCTGCAGGAAATTTTTCATGGTTGCCCTTAATATAATTGCTTTCCTTTTGCTATTATCTCCAATTCATGCAATTTATATCTCATTTGCACATACTCTGCATGTTGTTGCCCTAATTAGATTCTGTACTCCTTCAGACTAAGGACATTTTTTTTACCTTTGTATTTCCAAGACCTGGCATATAATAGGTGCTTAATAGATACTGACGTACTTGACTTTGAGTACTTAAAAACAATAACAATTAAAAGAAAAAAAAAAGAAGTCTGAAAACTGTTTTAAGAATTCACACATGAAAATTGCCTAGATCTATTAAAACCAGACAGAAAAGTGAAGAGACGAAGAATTTGTCAATCACCATTTGAAAGAAACACCAAAAGGAAAATTCCCAGGTATATCAAAGTCAATAACCAAGGACACAATATCAGATAAATCTAATGTAAGCATCCAGAAAAAAGTTCAAATACCAAGGAAATGTAGAAGCATTTCTCAATACCAGTCCCAGTGGATAGGGAACTGAACCTGACTTCAAATCTAGCTTCAGATACTTATTAGATAGGTGATCCTGATGTAACAACAAGTACCCTAGTATACACCCAATGGCTGTTAGCAAAGGTTCTTTGAACTGTTTTTCTAAAGGAAAACAATACAAAAGGTATTAACAATCTTAGTTTAATCAAACATATATCATTTACGTAGTTCAAGGGAAAAAGTCAGCACCCTGAACTTCAGAGAAAATACAAACAGAAGTTACAATTAGAAAAAAAGATGCAAGCAGAGAAGATAACACAGTTCAACAGACCAATAGACAGGGCTTCTAGCTGTCACACCGTCACATACCTACATAGTTAGTTATCAGAGAGAGAAGCACCAATATTTGAATTTTCAAAACTGGGGCCCCAACCCAGAGTCTCATCTGACCAAATCACACAACTCTTTCCATAAGTGAGCCCCAAAGCAAAACCTCTCCTCGGAGGTATATATAGTCTTCTCCAGGGTCAAAGACCATCACAACCTTTGTGACATACTGCCTATTCATGAAGTAACAAAAGTTGGGCCTTCTTGAAAAACAAGCCTCCCCTAAGCAAGCTTGGCTCCAAGTGAGGCCCATTAAGGGGAGGAGAAGATTTTCAAATTCTATAGGTCTATCAAAGGGCAGGGAATTCCCTTGCTATTATACCTGGACAAGTCACACAAACTCTGGGCAAGTCACTACCTTGGTTTTCTCAAAACTTAGAGTATTATATAAAATGCTAGTTATTATAAGTGCCAGCTATTAAATTAGAACAGATTTTGGAATAAAATATTATAAAAGAAAAAAGATATGGGCTTACAACCAAGCATAACTTATACTAAAAAGCTAAGTATAATCTTACAAGGTTATAAACAGACCTTTGACAGAACAGACTTTCTAATTAAAAGATCTGAGTAGAAACTTTTAAATTCAAACATAAAAGTCCAGAGAAACCTAGAAAGGCATATTTATTTAAGCAATTGCACATTACTGTATGATGACATAATGCTAATACTCTAATAGGAAAGGAAATGCATATGGCCTTTAAGGACCTTTGGATATTGGTACCATGTGGATTTCTTTTTCTTGACTACTCTTGTTAAAAGAATTTTTTTCTTTCTCTTGGTTTTTAATAGGGTGAGGTGACATGGTTAGTTATAGAAATGTCTCAGAGAAGGGGGGGGAGAGAGAGAGAGAGAGAGAGAGAGAGAGAGAGAGAAAAAGAGAGAGAGAGAGAGAGTCATTGTGACATTTATAAATGCAGAAAAAAGTACAGAAGGGAGTTAAGCATAGTCAAGTAAGTTGTAAAAATAACATATATACACACATACATAGACATATACATAATGCATACATACTTGTGTATATGTTTCTATTACTTTAACAAGTATGTGGTATAAAATTGCAATTCATGGTTTCATATAGAATCCTCTTTTTGTGCTCCATTATATACATAGAAATAATTTTTTGGTATTTATTTCACAATTTTTTTCAAGGAAAAAAAAAAGAAAGCCCAGGTCAGAACTATTCCATGATAAGATATAAGAAAGAACTAAATTATGAAGTATGTAAACAAGTAATTAATAATGAAAAATGGTAGTAGACTTCAGAAATTATATTACTTCACTTATAATAATTTTGTGAAATAATTTAACTGCTGTAAATAGTTTACCACAACAAGATCAAAGGACTCTAAATAGTGCCTTAATCAGTAAACACTTTACTTGCCGATTAGAAAGCTGGTGGCCAAAACCAATATCAATTAATTAAATTTATTCATAAATTTAGGAAATTTATTTGTAAGTGTCATGAAGAAGGAAAACACATTTTTATGAAAAGCATTGCCTCATTAAGAAGAAAGAACTAATAAAAAGCAATATATGTTTTAAGAAAAAAAGCTTAACAAGAGATCCAGTTAAGCAAAATAATCCTGAAAGCATTTAAGAACAAAAATGGAAGCATCAAAAGAAAAGTAAATTCTCTGCAAATATTCTTAACAGTATGTTTACTCTCAAGGCCTATGAAATTTACTATAAAATTTGGACCCTAACTTTATAGTCTTGGATATGCTTTGAGGAAATAGAAATGGAAAGAAAAAATACCAGAAAAAAAAAAAAAGAATCCACCTTGAACAAAAAGAGCTTAGAAGGAATTATTGTTAGAAAAAATGTAATGCTGTGAATTGCTTCATGAAGAATTGATTTATAAAGCATCTAAATGTTGGGAAGATGACAAAAGGATAGAAAACATCTCAGATCTTATTAATAATGAAAAAAGTGACAAAATATTGTTACTAACCTGTATGCCTACTCTACCCTCTAAATAAAATTAGTATGATATTAATCTACACATATATCCTCAGTGAAGGTCTCAGTAAGGAGCAGGCAGGCCTTTGAAGGTAATCCTTCACAAAACATTATCTTCATTATTTTACAATTGATTGAAATATCTAGAGAATATAAGTTCACACTGTGCTTTTGTTGTTGTTGTTGTTTTTACAAAAAGTCTTTTATACAGTAGAGGGGGAAAAAGGTTTTAAAAGTTATCTTCAAATAAACTGACTCTCATTCCTGTGTCACAATCATTCAAGACTATAAAAAGATATTGCTTTTTTTTTCTTTTTCCTTTTTGGAGGGGGGAAGGCAGGGTAATTGGGGTTAAGTGACTTGCTCAAGGTCACACAGCTAGTAAGTGTTAAGAGTTTGAGGCTGGATTTGAACTCAGGTCCTCCTGACTCCAGGGCTGTATTCACTGTGCCATCTAGCCACCTTTATAAAAGATGCACAAGAGAGATAATCGTGTTCATTACCCTGTAATCATGAGTAAGGTATAAGACAGGCAAACATGCTTATCAAAGACGTTGACCACAATGTTGTAGGAGATCCATTGCAGACTCCAAGTTGTGGAAAATTTCCTTGCAGACAGTGATGACATCTAGAAGTTCCTGTTTGCCAATGGTATCATGCTTGTTGAGTCAAGCAAAATTCATTACCCTACCCTTGACAGTCTGACTTAAAACCTCATCACTCAGCTGAAACTGCTCTCTTCAAAGTAAATGATTTCTTAATTATTCTGCCTCAGGGTCTTTTCTCATTCATTGTTATAGATATTCCTGCTGCATTTGATATTGCTGACCTTAACTCTATGTTTTCTAGGTTTCAGTAACATTACTATCAACCAGTTCTCCTTCCTATCTGAACTGTCCTTTCCCAGTCCACCTTTCTGGGACATATTCATATCACATATACCAGTGAAGATTCCTCAAGGAATCCTTAGATTCCTTTATCTAACATTCTGCCTCTTCTCTCCTCTCTCTCTATCAAATAATTGAAATATTTTTGAGCCTAATGGAGAAGCACATGGTGAATGTAAACAGACTGCATTGTACAAGGAAAAAAAAAAAGCTTTCAGGAAGAACAGGAATAAGGAATCAGGGGGAAATGAATTAATGGAAAAGAAAATGAGTTGGTCATGTGGCAAAGGCTAAGTATAACAGACAGGTAACCAGAGAACTTTGTTGGTGTACACATGAATCAAGAGATAGCAAAGAAGGTCTCCTTATTGGAGAACTCAGACAAGAGCAATAAAGGATGGTGAGATCTGGATGGATTATGAATTGAATGAAATCATGGATTCATTTGGATGTTTGAAAGTATGTATTTTTCATGAAAGTAGATAATCAACATAGTAAAATAATTAATACAAGCAATTATGAAAGAGTAGATTATGGACAACTAACCCTAAAACTTAGAGTAATAATTAACTTATTTACCAACTACAATTAAAGCCTTTTTGTTACGGTATTGTGGATTAACATATATCCCCTTTAGATTTATTTTCATAGATTTAGAGCTGGAAATGAGCTCTGAGGCCAACTAGTCAATCATTTTACAGATGAGAAAACTGGAATTCATCAAGGTTCAATGATTTTTCTAAGGTTGTACATGTAGCATATAGTATAGTTGGATTCATTCTCCAGTCCCCTGACCATAATGTTCTTTTCCACTATTCCATATTACCCACCCATTTTCACCTCTTCTTATTTCATTGCTCATATATTTTTCTTTTAATACTAAATATATATTCTCTTTTTCCTTGATTCATCCCAAACAGCCAAAGACTCTCCTGCATCTATGATTTCTAATATAGTATATTGGAAATAGCACTGGATTTGGAATTGGAGGAGTTGTTAAATTCTTGTTTTAGTTAATTATTTCTGCTGTATTCTTCATTGAGTCCCTCCATCTCTCTGCGCTTCAGTTTACTGATATGAAAAAATGAGGGAATTGAACCATCTAATATTAAGGAACCATTGTTGGGCTCAAGGGACTGGGCCTCTACCCATACCCTTCCCTCTGCTGTGCCCATAAGTACGGTCTGGACTTCTTTGAGTCCTAGCTTCTAAGGAGAGGGGGGTTGGGTTTATGTTCCTTTTATTTCAAAATCTTTGGCTCACTAATGCCCTCCCTAAGCACCCAGGGACAAATTATTTAAGGTTTATTTTTATTCAAGTCTAGGTCCCTCCAAAAGAGAAGTAGAGAAGTACTCACATACATTGTAAACCAATTATACAACAGATATTTATTGTCTACACCAAAAAACAAATGCCAATGAGTACATAAGATTCACAGGGTACACTGGAAAAGAAATTAATATAGAATTCAGGAATACAGTTTAGCTCTGTTATAATCTTGAAGGGTGCTGATACTTAAAACTCATCAGGACATAAAGTAGTTTGTGGTACATTGCACTTTGCCTCTGTACTACCTATATCAAAGTTCCTATCTTCTGGTGAGCCACACCAGGAGCTTGAGCTCCTCCTCTTGCTGGTAGTTATCTGATCTGTTGCTTCCTTAACTACCAATTAGCTCTAATCATTGAACTAGGACTTCTGGATCTCTTGAATTTATATGTTCAACTCCAAAGTTCCTTCTCCTCAAAGTTAATGTATAATCAATCACCTCCTCAAGAGAGCAGAAAGCACAACCTCACAAAAGCACAATGGAAAACGCAAAACAGAAAAGGCAGCCAGGGGCCAAGGCAAAAGCTCACCTAGTTTAGTCCATGTTCTACTCCAGAGAAGCATAAGTGTCAGGGGAAAGAGCACATCTCATTTCCTAATCCCATTCACAGGGACTCTGGAGACAGAGTGCACTACTTAGCACATGGGCAAGACACCAGGCCAGAAGATACCTCTTCTTTTTTGTTTTTTAAAGGTTTA
This sequence comes from Pseudochirops corinnae, assembly GCA_028646515.1. Classification (NCBI taxonomy): domain Eukaryota; kingdom Metazoa; phylum Chordata; class Mammalia; order Diprotodontia; family Pseudocheiridae; genus Pseudochirops; species Pseudochirops corinnae. The sequence continues at coordinate 3,105 of JAQQSV010005546.1, read as the reverse complement.
CTGAGTCAACATCTCCTCTGGCTCAGTAACAGAGATTTTTTTTTTTTTACTCATTTCAAAATTCCCATGTCCTTCATCTCTGAATTAGAACCATCCAGAGAATTCATCATTTGCAATGTGTCCAAGTATTGAGCCAGCATACATTATCAGCCAAAATCAGGATGGACATATTTGAATATGCTCTACGGAAAGTCATAGAACTGACCCATAGAACATAGTGTATAGTTCTGTGTTTTTTCTAAGTCAAATGCATAGTTCTAATTCAATGTTTCTCAAACAAACAAATATAAAAGGAAATTGTGTGAAATTCTGAGAGCTGGAGATATCTGAACAAGTAGATTTTGGGGAACAATGCTAAATTTCAGGCTACATCATTTAGGTAAGATGACCTTTTCCACATCTTAGACTTTTTAAAAAGGATACATAGCCTTTAAGATTTTGTTAATTCCTTGTGAAGAGAGAGAGAGAGAGAGAGAGAGAGAGAGAGAGAGAGAGAGAGAGAGAGAGAGAGAGAGAGAGAGAGAGAGAGAGAGAGAGAGAGAAAGATCCTAAGAGATATACATACAGACACGTCTGTATATACATATGTAGGCATGTATTTTTGTCTGTTTTTTTTTTTAAAGTTTGTTGAAAATGTGTGACAGAACATGGGAGGTTTTGAGAGTATTTGAGAAGAGGCCTTTAAAGGATATACACAAAAAAGTTGACAATTGTTTCTCTAAGTGATACCCGGGGGGAAAAAATCATTGACTTCCTAGAAAATGTAAGCAGTCCTGAAAATGCTGCTGGCAGTAATTTGCATTAGGATTTGGTATCCTACTTGAAGTTACACAGCCACTAAGCCATCATTAGCAGATGACACCAGCTTGCTTTCACAAGTGTATTTAATATAGCCTAATTTATGGGATTTGGTTTCAAAATAAGTATCATTTATCTTGTCTGGCACTTTTCTCTCTCCCTCTTTTATTTTTGCTTTTTTAATTCCTCACAGAAAATTGTAAATAGAATAGCCTCCAGCAATGGAACCTTGGGACAGCTGTTCTTCCAGATCCTCTAGCCCAGACAGAGCTAACTGGAAGTGTGTCACTACTGCACCATCCCTGACTGCACAGATATAGTTCTGGGTGCCACATTGCAGTGTGTGTTAAGTTTTTCAATGAGAAACATTATAGTGTAATGTAATATCTATGCAGTGCTTAATGGCTGAAGAAAGTGGCAATTGTTAGATTTGGATTGTTCAATCAATCAATCAACAAGCACTTATTGACTATCTACTATAGGCAAGGCATTTCGCTGGGTGCTAGAATACATAGACAACACAACAGTCCTTGCTCTCCTGTAGCTTATTTACTAAAGGAAACAGCATGCAAATATATTAATATATATAAAACAAATATACTCAAACACAAAGTAAATTCAAAACTAAATATGAAGGAGGTAGTGTCAGATAATGGATAGTGAACTGACTTTGCAGTCAGGAAGACTTGATATAATTTTTTTTTTCCCTCTAAACCCTATTTGGTGTTTGATCCTGGACAAATCAATCTCTCAGTGCTCTAGGTAGGTCTTTAGGCAATAATTTTTGTAGTAGGTGTTGTCTTGTATTTGTGGAGAAGATTTCCTCATCTGGGGGTTGTCTACACCAATCTCGAGTCCAAACTCTATCCCTAAATAAAAGTTAATTAATGAGGGAGGCCCTAGAATTTGAGAAGTGTTATTACATGGACCTGTTCATTTGGATAGAAGGATATATAGTAGTATTCATGATCAGCTATCTTTAAACATAAAAAACCCACTAACAATATTGGAGCATTTAAAAAAGTCTTAAATTATGTTTGAATCCCCACCACTAAAATCCTACTTCAAAGCTTCATGTTGGCATAGAGATGACCCTTCCCATTTTTTTTTTCTGAAAGCAGTACCCATGGAGTCAGACCCTATCAAGCCATAAAGAGTCTGAACACAAGCCCAAGGACATGTTATGTTTAAGATGTTTTCTTCCATATAGAGAGATAAGCCTTTTGATTTATATTTCATTTTTTTAGTTTGATGGATAGGCATTAATTGACTTGTCCAAAGTCACCCAGGTAGTAAGGAGAACATCCTGAACTTCATCCCGGATGCTCTGAATCCAAAATTCTATGTCTGGTGTACAACACATAACAACAACACACCAATAAATATCATGTATGTATCACTTTTAAACTTGCAAAATGCTTAACATGTTGTCTCACTTAATGCTTATAACACATCCTCTGAAGACCAATTACTCAAAAATACAGAATAAAAATGAAAATGGAATTTTGTATGTTGCACATTCCCCTATTTAGTCCTGCTGGAAATAGTTTTGTAAGTTTATTAGATTGAACTTAGAAGCATCACCCATAGAAACAATATCATAACTGGTGCTTAGGGACCTGGTATATTCCTATTTAATCCATAATGCACTAATATGGCAATTTCATCTACCTATAACCACTATTTATAATACTGTTTCTATAAGAGTCAGGGTTCTAAGTTAGAAGGACAAAAACATTTACAGCTTCATTTCTAACATTGGAGGTAAAAAAGACTGGAATCATCTCCATTGATGTGGTAGGTAATCTTGGGCCATTGCAATTTCCCAAGTCTATACCTGAATAGGGTACTTCTCTCCACCTTCATACAAGAAAATAACTCTGAGTCAATTGGTTGGTCCAAGGTACTTTATATTAACTAACAAAAGGCAATTTGTCCCCTGACATATCTGCTTTCCCCTATTCATTTTGGGATGTAGTCTAGCAGCTCCATAAATTTGCACATACTATCTTACATCTTTGGTACATGAAGGAAAGCCTTCAATTAAGACCTCCCAAAATAAAGGTATTACCAGGAATGGTTAGCATATGTGTGCTCTGTGTCTATAGGTAGACTTTCTCTATAGTGCTAGCTGTGCTAGTCATGAAATCCTACTCAGCATTTAAGACCCAGATCATGTGTCACCTTTTTCAAGCCTTCCCTGCTTCTGTCAACTGCATTTGATTTCTTTCTCTTCATAACCCCCATTAATGCCTTTCCCTTTTGTGTTTTTGTGGTGTGTGTGTGTGTGTGTGTGTGTGTGTGTGT
>JAQQSV010005545.1:0-14506 GCA_028646515.1 Pseudochirops corinnae | reverse complement strand
AACTTCTGTTTGTATTCTCTGAAGTTCAGGATGCTGACTTTTCCCCCTGGACTAGGTAACTGATATATGTTTGATTAAAGTAAGATTGTTAACCCATTTTGAGTTGCTTTCCTTTAGAAAAGCAGATCTAAGAACCTGGGCAAGTAGCTGCCCTAGGTATGCTAGGCTGCTTGCTGATACAACCTATAAGGGAATCCAATGGCATGGACCTCAGATATAACCATTGAATGGAAAGAGGAGGAGGAAAAAGAAGAGGAAGAGGAGAAGGAAGAAGAGGAAGAGGTTATCTCATTTGATCTTCACAATCAACCTAGGAACTAAGTACCATCATTATCAAAATTTCACAGAAGAGGAAACTGAGGCTAAGGAATTTTAATCGACTTTTCTAGGGTCATATAGCTAGTCAGTATCTGAGCTGGAATTTGGACTCTATTCTTCCTGACTCCAAGCCTAGCATTCTCTCCACTGTGGTACCAATTGGCTGCATGATTAGTGCAAAATTCCAACATATATATCATAAGACATTTTTGTGACATTCAAGAGTTTTCATTTGCCTTTCTTAACTGCGAGAAAGCATTATTATCATGATCTTTATGATAATTTTCTTGAATCTCCAAAATATTTCTGGTTCTTGAATTTGGTTCACTCTATGCCAGGTGGCACAGTGAATAAAGTGCCAAGTCTAGAGTCAGGAAGATTCATCTTCATGAGTTCAAATCTGGCCTCAGACACTAGCTATGTGACCCTGGGCAAGTCACTTAACCCTGTTTGCCTCAGTTTCCCCATGAGTAAAATGAGCTGGAGAATGAAATGGCAAACCACTCCAGTATCTCTGCCAAGAAAACCCTAAATGAGCTCACAAAAGAGTTGGAATATGACTGAAAATGACTAAACAACAACAACAAAAAATGCCAGAATAGTCAGAATAGCTCTTCCATGAGCAAAAAGTTGTCAAGTAGAGCAGAAACGTGGTGGCTTTTTTCTTGCACAGAAAATCAAGGGGAGGGGAAGAGACTTGTCCTCTCAGAAATGTATGGATTTCACCTCCCTCCATTTATTGGAGGGGTAGTGGGCTATGGATGTGAACTGTTGTATACCCTCAGACAGCATTTAGCATGGTGCCTGCACATAGTAAATGATTACTAAATGTTGACTGACTAAAAATATTTATTGAGATATAGTCGATGTCCATGCTTTTTTTAATTTACTGAACTGCTTTTTATCTTTACTTTTTAATCTTTGTAATACGAGATGGCTCTCCAGATTGAAGAAAAGGGGTGGGAGTGGGGGGCAGGGAATCTATAGGGAAATAAAGGGGGTTTCAACCAAAAGGTATCAATATAAATAAGAATAAATTTAATTTATGTATCAAAAGGAATGCATAGACTTATTAAATCACAATCCATGTGCCTTCATAGAATATAACAATAATCGATCCATTAATATATTCTACATAATATATCTAAGAGCTAGAGATGATTCATGCTTTGATTGGGGTTGGCCAAGATGACCCTAAAGGTCCCTTCCATTTTTGCCCATTCTTTGATAAAAATGAAATCCAATTATTCTATTCAGATAGCTCTCTTTAATTCATTGGAGAAACCCTGTTGATAATTTAGCTTCTGTTTGTAATCCTTCAGGTCTGCAGGTAGTATTCAGTCCTTAAGACAGTCCCCATGTCTATGACGACCTCCATTAGTCTGTCAGGCATAGAATAAAGTGTTGCCTTGAAATGTTATGACTATTGCATATCCTGTGTTATCGATAGAGATATTTGAGCTGGCATGTATAACCAGCAGACCAAACCCGAACAGACTCCATGTTGACTGATAGATTGTACTCTGAGTTGATATGTTCCCAGTTGAAAACAAATGAGCTATCTCATTCAGGAAACACTGACAAAAAATGTTATAGAGATTAAAGATGTGGAATTTATAGGCTCAGTGCCTTTGGTCATGTTAAAGAAATGCAATGAACATGGGTAGCTGCAAAATACCAGTTATAAAGGGATAGATAAGACTCAGTTTTCCAAGGGAGTAAATTCACACTAGAATTACGTGGCTCTCTGACCATCACCCTTCCCATCGCCACATTTCTTTGTACTTCTGAAAAATAACGTTGTTGTTGTTATTCAATTGTTTCAGTCATGTCCAACTCTTTATGACCCCATTTAAGTTTTTTTCTTGGCAAATATACTAGAGTGGTTTGCCATTTCCTTCTCCTGCTCATTTTACAAAAGAGAAAACAGAGTCAAGTGGCTTGCCCAGGGCCACACAACTAATAAGTGTCTGAGGACAACTTTGAACTAGGAAGATGAGTCTCCCTGACTCCAGAATTAGTGCTTGATCAATCATACCACCTAGCTGCCCTCTGAAAAAAATAATGTGAAGGATACTAAAAACTGGGTCACTCCAAGTGTTATTAAGCACTATCTGGTTATTCAGTTCACTCAGCAATAGTGAGCATGGTCCTAATAAGCCCAATCAAGGTCTTTGGTCTGATTGCAGTAAATACCATCATTTTGAATAAAGAAAAAAAATCTGAGAGAGTGAAATCTCATAATTTAATGCTATTAGATATAAGGTACAGTCAACAAAATACTAAAGGCGGTTTTTTCATTTGTTTGTTTTAACTTTGCTAGTACTGGGAGAAAAGACAATGCAAAATAGGCATGCAGCTAATACTTGTGAATATATAGGATGTCTACTGAAAATGCTGGTTTACTTTTTAATCTTTGTTATAAGAGATGGTTCTTCAGATTAGAGAGCCCAGACTATCCTAGTTTCAAATTCTTTTTTCACTATGACATTATACTTTTCTGAGTCTTGCATTAATCTAATTCTAATGTTTGGTAATTTGGGATGATTTGATTGGATAAGCCTATTGTAAATCTGATTTGCATGCTGAAACTCAGGTCTCTAAAAAGAAGTAGACAAAAAAAAATCTAGACAGAACTGAACACAGAGCTGAGGTAAGTGACCGAAGACAAGATTTTGGTCCCTGGAGAGAAGCCTGTACCTCAGAGCAAACTCTACAGGTGCCACTGTGATTCCTTGGTATTTGAATCCTTTTGTCCTGGCTGATTGTAGTACTTTTTTCTTTAACTTGAAAACTCTGTGGGTTTGACAATCACATATCTGATATTGCTAAAATTGAGATTTCTTTCAGGGAGTGACCTATGGATTCTATTTTTACTTTTCCCTCTTGATCCAAGAGTTCTATGCAGATTTCTTTTGTAAAAATATTTCATTTATGTATTCTGGATATCCTTCATGATATACACACACACACACACACACACACACACACACACACACACACACACACACACACACACACACACACACACACACACCAGGCTAAGACGGCAGCTTTGAGAAGATAATAATCAAGTCTCTTAGCCAAGAGAATACAGCAACCAGGGCTAATAGTGGAATGGTAAGAGTTTCTGAATCTTTAATTCTTGACCCAGTCATGCAGGGGAAGTATATTGGCCAAAGAATTACTGGATAAAAGAACTACGTGACTCTTGAAAAGAAAGACACCTTGTGACCTCATAGAAGTGGCTTCATTCAAAGGTTCAACATATGTGGTTCAACAGGAAGGGCTCCTGGACCCAACCTTGTTGAGGGAAAAATGGGAGCAAACACATGACCCTGGAGCTAAAGGTGAAATGAGGTACTGAGCTACAATATAAAGGAACAAACCTGGCCATCTACTACTACCTCAAGTTATCCAGACTTTGAAAGTTGAATGGGAAAGGGGTCCATGGTCCCAGCAACAGGTTGCTGTCCAAGGACCAGTTTAGATTTGTACAGAGAAATGCATCACTAACAGGTTGGTCACTGAGTGGGGAATTCTTTGACCATAGTGATGCATGAAGGAAAAATACAAAACTATCCCAATACTGTGCCCCTTCCTCTTTTGTGGTGACAGCAATGGACCAGTTGAAAACAGAGCAAGTGGTGCTAAGAATTATACAGTTTTTAAACCTTCTACAAACATTAAATTTATTGTTAGTACTCTAAGTGTGACATATTTGTACTGCATCCAATGAGGTGATTCGTTACAATAGAATTCAACCATCTGACATCTCACTAATAATTGAACAAAAAAGCAAGAAGAGTAGCCATGAAATGAATGGGTGATTTGCAGGGCTTCTTCCAAAAGATGTGCTCCAAATGAACATGTGTGACTTGTGACCTTCAGCACCTCTCCTGAATGCAGGGCCCACATGGATTAGATCCAATCTTGAGGGTGTGACCCCAAGAATATTATTTTCCCTTATGGCCTCTAGAGTTTTAGTCTGAGGAAATCTCTTGAAGAGATTTTAGTATAGTTCATGTTTAGATTATCTCCAATGTGGACAATAGAGTCCCAAACTCCTACATAGACACTTAATATATAAAATAGGCATTGAGTATGAGACTGCCTTTATTGATCCTGTGAGGGATAATTAGCAGTGAAGTTTCTCCATTCTGAAAAATCAAATCTAGAATGGCTTCAGTATTCATTAGGCCTACATTTAGAGGTCACCTGACCTTCCAGGAATCTGGCTCTTAGAGCAATGGAGACCCTCCCCAGTGCCACCTCAGCACAAGATATGCCAAATAAGATTAAGACAGCTTTCCTGGACTTTCTTTGGACACCCACATGTTTCTGGGTCCTTTGTCTCAGAGATAGATTCCTGCACTTAGGTTGTGGGCCAGCCTCTCTACCAATAAGAGTGAAGGCCAGTTGGGGGGGGTTGGGTTTCTGCATCAGAAGATTATATAACCATGGGCTGGCTTCTACCTGTTGCTCTCTCCCTGGCAGACTCCATGGGGGCCACAGAGGCAGAGTCTTTTCTCATGAGAAAGAATAAAGACCTTTTCTGACCTCAGATTCAGACTCTGAATTCTTCATCTCACACAATCCCATCACAGAACATACATAAGATCAAGCACTCCAATTATCCACCAGATACCCCATAAATAATGAAGACAAGTTGGCATCTAGTGAATAAATATTTCCTATTGCACCTCTTAAGTAACTCATAGCAATAGACAAATTGGCAAGGTCTAGGGGCCCAAGTTTTTATGGCATTGCTTTTGTCTTTCAGCTACAGGAAAATCTTCTATTAAAGATCTTCTTCCTCCTCCAAGAAGCAATAAACCAATTTCAGAGTTACTCAGAGAACTTTCATAATATTCCAATAATGGGAGTTTCAAAAGAATGGAAATTATCACATACAAGCATTGTTACCCAAAAAATGTGACAAAAAAGACATAAATAACTCCTGATTATGTGTCTTCTTTCTTATCTTTATAAAGTCTTTATAAAAAATGACCTATGCATATACTATCAAATAGTCAAGAAATTATTAAGTACCTATTCAATGCCAGTCACTGTGATAGGTGATAAGGATATGAATACAAAATAATAATAATATTAACTCTACCCTCAAGGAACTTATATTCTATCAGAGAAGACAACATGTAGTGCATAGAGTGTTGGGCTTAGAATCAGGAAGACCCAAGTTCAAATAGTACCTCAACCATTTACTAGCCCTATGATTTCTGTTTGCATCAGTTTCCTCATCTGTAAAATGGAAAAGATAATAGACGGTTGTGAGGATCAAATGAGACAATAGTTTTAAAGTGCTTAACACAGTGTCTGGTACAAAGTAGGTTCTATATGAAAATTTGCTATTACTATAGCATATATGTATATATACTTACAATATAATTACAAAGCATTCTGGGAGTGGTGGGAGGCACTAAGAGCTGGTGGGATTGAAAAAGGTCTCATGTAGAAGGCGGTACTTGGGCAGTCTTAAAGCAAATGAGAGATTCTAAGGCAAAAGTAAAGACAGAGTAAATTTCAGGGATGTGAAAAAGCATGGAGATGAGAGATAGTGTGTAATGTATCAGAAACAGGAAGAATATTTTGGCTGGACCACAGTCAAGGCAAGTCAACAAGCAATTACTAAGCTCTTACTCTTGAGAGAGAGAAAGAAAAGAGACAGGATAATAGTCTTAGAGAATGGTAGGATTTATTGAGGGTTTTTTAAGTATGGGGAAGACTTGCCATGTTTTAGGCAGCAACAAGAAACAGTAGAAATTAATGATTAGAAAGAGAAAGGGCAATTAGAAAGAGAGAAGCGATCGTCCAGAGAAGAAAAGAGAGAAGGTGATCGATGGTACATGTAGAGTGGTGAGCCGTGGTGAGGAGAAAGACGACCTCTTCACTGAGGGCTGATGAAAAGATGAGAAATGCACAGCCTATTGTGAATAATTTTCTGCACCAAATGTTTGGCCTAGAGAAGAAAATATTTAGACAGAAAATGATAGATATCTTCAAGTATTTTGAGGGATCATATTTATTTTCCTCAGTACCTAAAAGGGGCAGACCTGGCTCAGGCTGGCATCTTGTTAATTCACTTTTGATACTGATCTTTGAATAGTTTATGAAGGGGGATTCACTTAGCCTTAACTTAGGATATTCAAGGATACAATTACAATTAACTTAGTTAGATGCCTTTTGTCTCCATGATAACAAGTTTGGTCAATAGGGCATGGGGTTATGCCGGAAGTGGTAAAGAATCACAAGGTCTCTCTGATTTGTTTGTTGATTACAATATAAAATGACACAATAGCCAAAATACATCCTTAAAGCCCTCTTCCCAATAAAAATGTAAATATTGTGTTTAATTCCTTTTATATTTTGATCTTCTCACTATTAATATGAAGTGAGGCACAAAGCAGGGGAATGTAGGTTTACACTGTCAGCAAAGACATCCCAAAGTTCAAATGGAACGACTCCCTACACAGGAAAGGAGATTCCCCAGATGACCCTGTTTACAGACAATATTCTGTTGATTGCACTAAGCACTGACCACTGTGTGGGCTCCTTTGTGAGATCCACAACCACTCAAAAGCGCCAAAGAATGCATGTTCCCAGTTTTTGAAATGAAGTTGGTTGGGCATTGCAATCACATCATCCTTAAATACATATAGCTTTGACAGATACAGCAGATGGTCAGTCATTTGGGCCAAGTATTCAATAAAAAGAGAGAATAATCAAATCTAGTTGAAATTGTGCCATGCTTTCAATGATCCCAAGCTGCTCCCTACCACTAAAGCCCCATCCTTTTAGAACCAAATTATTTTCCCAGGAATGCTAAGCAGTAATGGACTGCTGAACATCACATTTTCAAAAGAATAGAGACTGCTGCTAATCCAAAGTTCGAAGGAAAGATTTAAGCATAGGTTCCCAAAGTGGATGATATCACCCCCTTAGGGGTGCAAGAACCATCCAGGAATGAACTAGTAGCCTTGGGTGCAATTGAAGGGCATTGAATAAAAATAAGGGGGTAGTGGAAGCAGAAGGAAAGAAAAGAAGAGAAGAATTTTTTATTAAAAAAAACATTCATACATGTTCTGTAACAGAGTTAAAGTAGTAGTGATTACATTATTTTCCAAATTAACACACAGAATGCAAGTTATAACTGATCAATGGTCAAGTCTGACAACAGTTCTTAACAAACAAGTGTTGGCAGGTGAGCATGTTGTTCATTGTTGAGAAGTCCAGAATGCACAGGCAGGAGTATATGCATGTAATGACTTGTTTACAATATGATACTATATGCCATATAGCATATGGTCACACGACACAATGTTGCATCATCAAAATTTCAGTGCAGGAAAGAAAGCACAAATTTACAATAAATTATTATATTTAAGATGTCTTTTTTTGAAAAAATGTACTTTTTGAAATGATGCAATTTTTTAAAAAATCATTAAAGGATTAAAGAAAGTAGATTTCCAATGAAGCACTTTTTTTAAAAAGTGAGCAGTAGGTCAAATAAGTTTGGGAACCTTTGATTTAAGGTTATTTTTTAAATATGCCCCAGAAGAATATTAACAATGACTTGCATAGCATATCTGTTCTGGTGCCATTCTCTCAAGGGATTAATTTTTTTTTTTATCAGGGAATCATCCCTATACTGATGAAATAACAAATTTTAAAATAAAGTCTATTCACTTTCTTTTTTTAATTTTTTAAATTTATGGAATAAAACAAGTATTTCCATAGCATGATATAATAAAAAAGATGATTGCACATGAAACTGTGAATCTATTGTGTACAACTTGCTATTCCTTTTAAATATTTCATAAAGTCATCAAGTAAATTTCTTTTTCTTTCTTCCTATCCCCTTCCACCCTAGAGATGGCTACTATTAGCCATAATTCTGTACACACTTCTATTTATCAGTTCTTTCTCTGGATCTAGATAGCATCTTTCTTCACATGTCCTTTATAGTTAATTTGGGTAGTTACACTAGTCAAAATTATTCACTCAAAGTCATTCTTGAAACAATACTGCTGTTACTATATACAATGTTCTCTTGGTTCTACTCATTTCACTCTTCATTATTTCATACAAATCTTCCCACGTTTTTCTGAGATCATATCTCTTATAGCACAATAGTATTTCATCACAATCATATACCACAACTTGTTCAACCATTCCCCAATTGATGGGCATCCCTGAAATTTCCACTTCTTTGCCAACACAATGACAGCTGCTATAAACATTTTAGGACATATATGTTCCTTTCCTTTTTCCCAAAACATCTTTGGAAATAGACCTACTAGTGGTATTGTAGTATCATAGCCAGAACAAACACACAAACCTTTCCCTAATACCTCTGGGTCAGACCCTCCCTACACCACATAAGTCTGGGGAGCAGGAGCAGGTAGGCTCAACTTAGTTCACTCCCAGTGATTCCAATCTCACATCCAGATGAAACATAACCACCAAATGACCTGAGTCTCAACTACTACTGAACTGATGCCCCAAAAGTCATTCCAAAGATTGTTCCTTGCTCTTTGGGGTATCTGTGCTGCACTGTTTGCCTAACTAGCCTGAGCTTTAACTCCTCATTCCTGTGATTTTCTCTCCCAACATTTTGAAACTCTCAAAATCAATATGTCTCTCACCACAAACTACGCACTAATTAGTTTCCAAAATTCCCTCACAGGTGAATGAGGCAAAGACAATAATTGAAGCTGATGGGCCTCTTTTAATGACCCTTCAGTCAATGAGCCTTCTTTACAACAGGTGATTAACTGACCAGGACCTGTTCCAGAATGTCTACACATGTTCCAAAACCTTTCTTTCCAAAGTAAGTTCCTTACACATCATCATAATTCTAACAGTAGCACCTCCCTAATGTCCTTGTAGGGAAGAGACATGATATTCTCCCTAGTATCCTTCACATCTGAGGTGCTCTGGTAGATGCTAGACCTCCAATTCTTCATCTAATTGGAGAAATAGAATAGGAAACACCACTGAAAATATAGATGACTTGAAAAAGAAGTGAGCTGGGGATATAACAGGAGGAAGGGATAACAGATGGACAGCCCAAGTGCAGCACTGGTAATCAGGAAGTATTAAATAACCCAGAGGAAGGCTGCTAATGTATTGGGTTAATCCTCTATGAAGGATTTATGGAAGGTGATGAACAAGAATCTCAAACGATGAAGAGGCATGGACAGCTTGTGATCCTCACCAGATGAGTGCGTATCTACACTGAGGAGATCATGGATCCATTACCATCATAGTAAGTTCAATGCATTTTAAAATATACCTAAATGTAAAAGAATAATAAAAATTAACTTTCCCAGCTTATAAAATGAATACCAAAACTAACAACTATTGATTTTTATGAAAATCAAAAAAGTTTTTAAAAGACAGTCATCCGTACTGGATATAGAAGACCCAAAAGAAAGGATGTACTTCATAACATGGGGCCAGTACAAGTATTTTTGCCAGGTCAACATGGACACACCTGGAAAGAGCAGAGTTCCTCCTTCCTAGATGCTGTACCTTATAATGAGTATGTTAAGGGGCAGAAGAGGGAAGGGGATGCAAATTGTCATTAACCCAATTCAATAAACATTTATCATTCTCTGCCTGTTTGGGCTGAGACCAAATCAAGTATTTAATACATACAAGTCCCTGGCCACATACTCCCCAGGGTTACATTCAAACATATTTACAGTCATTCTATGTCTACTGATTTCATTCACACTCTTCACTCCGAGTTCACTTGTGCACCCCTACTCTAGGCCTCAAAATTACCTTTTCCCATACAGAGACTACTGGGCTCAATAATTTTCCATCCAATTGTACAGTGACCATTGTTCTCCAAAACAATTATTGATATTGAAACAGGCATTAAGACCCAGAGCCTTACACTTTTACACTTGCTTCAGGAAGCCTCCCTCTGCTCAGAATTGAACCAGGGATCAGATGCTCATTGTGACCCAATTATTCACCAAAGGTAGGACAACCCCTAATACACTCCCTCATAATTTCTCTCCAATTTATAGGTTCATTGCCTCTACCATAGTCTCATACACAAACTTCCAGAGTCTTAAAATTCTGATATGCAAGGACCTATCACTCCTGTCTCATTCACCTTGACTCCAGATCTAATATAGCAGCCAAAAAGTTCTTACCATCTTGTGCTGCATTAGGAGAGAGAAGGATTCCAGAAATAAGGAGGTAATAGTCCCTCTGTGTTCTACCTTGGTCTGACCACATCCAGAATAATATTTTCCATTTGGGGCACCATATTTTAGGAAGATCATTTAGATACTGAAGAGGAAGAGTTCTTAACTTGAGGTCAAGGGGTCCGTGCATAGATTTAAGGAAGCTTAGGAACTTGGACAGGAAAAAAATGACATCTTTCTTTTTGCTAACCCATTATTTAAATCTAGCATCACCTTCCATTATTATTCTAAGAGTGGTCTGTGGGGTTGACCATAAGGGTCCATAATACACAAAAAAGTTAAGAACTCCTGCTGTAGAGCATTCAAGGAAGACCAGCCAGGCATCAAGACTACACCACACAACACAAGCAATAATTGAAGGAACTGGGAGGTGTAAAGAAAAGAGAAGACTCAGATTGCATACATGAAAACTATCTTCAAGTTATCAGGTGAAAGACTGATTATCTGGTTCTGCCTGGCTTCAGATGGCAGAACCAAGGATAATGGGTGGAAATGACAAAGGGGCAAATTTAAACTGGAATTTAAACTGGAGGGGAAAGCTTAATAACACACACTGGCCTCAAATGCACCCTACAGAGTCACCTCCTTTGCCCATAAACTCCCAATTTCCCTGATTTCACCTACTTCAGTGAGTGGGGAGAGAAAAGACAGTCCTTGGTTACATCCTGACCAAATACTTCACTCAAAATTTCATATCCTTTCCAATCTATGAGTAGGCCACTGTCTGCAAAGCTCTGGTCTGAAATGGACTCTACTCCACCCCCTTACAAATGGAATGGGAGTAATTCTTAAACACATCCACATGCATAAAGCAATCTATTGGGTTCTACAGAGATACAAAGATAGAGATGACTCAATCATACAGTTCTTATGTAGTGGGGTAAATAGAATATATAAACAAACATTGCAAATCAGAAAGAGACAAACTTCAAGCAGTTAGGCGACTGAGTAGATAAAGCATTGAATCTAGAGTCAGGAAAATTTGATTTCAAATATACTCGAGTCATTTAACTGCTGTCTGCCTCAATTTCTCCATCTGTAAAAATGATGATAGTAACAGTATCTATCTCCCAGGGTTGTTGTGAGGATCAAATTAGATGTCTACAAAGTCCTTTGAAAACCTTAAAATGCTATATCAATGTTACTTGCTGCTGTTTGCACTTCATTCTTGAAGAGGACCATGATATCAGTGAGGTGATCCCATGACATGCATCTAGATTAGATCTAAGTGAGGAAGAGCAGTGAGAAGCCACCGGCCCCACTTTCTCCTCTAGAGCCATCTGGATCCAGTGGCCAGATATGGATCAGACAACTGGAGGTGGCCCAGGATGCAGTGGGGGATTGTGGCCTTTTCAAGCTAAGGTCTTTAACATGTCTCAGTTTGACTGAGGCCTTTTATTAAATGTTAGCTATTATTATAGGAAAGATACAGACAATAAGTGCTATAGGAATTCAGTTAAGAGAGAAATATTGTCCAGCTGGAACCCTCAGGAACACTTTATGAAAGGCATAGCATTAGATCTGGTCCTTGAAGGACAAATAAAATATCACTAGGCAGATCTGTGAGGAAAGAGAGAAGCATTTGGGGCAGAAAAAGCAAAGTGCAGACAGGCATGGATGAGCTCAGGTGCAATTACAGGAAAGTGTCATCCAGGATGCCGGGATAGGGACAAGGAAACCCAAGGACAGACAATATCTCAGGGAAAGAAGAGAAAGGATAGAGAAAACAGGAGAGCCAAATCATCTAACATGAAAAGCCCTGTGTTTCCAGGACTGCTGAGACATCACTAATACAAGGCGGAAACTCTACATTTTCTTGGCTAAAAGAATTCAAGATATTCATTTGAAAAACAATAAAATATGAATATTTAAATATATAATACTCTAGACTAGCAAAAGCTCCATCTTTTGGAGTGCACCTTCTCTCTGCTATATTAATCTAAATTGGCTCGTTTAAGGACCTGTTACAAGGATGACTGTGTGAAAAGCAAACAAGAGCTACATGAAATGTTTTATTCATTTGTGGTTTTCACAGAAATTCAAATTGGCTGGAATGAGGGGGAAAAACAGGGAAAGTGTTAACAAAGGCAAATATTTAGAATATCCCATGCGAATTTCATCCACCAATTTCACAGCAACATTTCCTGTTGGAAGGAAAGAGGGGAGTGTTCAGGGTAACACCACATCATCCAGAACACGGATGTGCCATGACCTAGAAACCTCTGCAGTCAATGATGCCAAAAAAATCCAGGGGAGAGAGGACGAAACTAATTAGAAAAGGGTTTGCAAAGGTTGTGACAGCAAAGGGAAAAAGAAGTCTCAAGCATGAAAGTTCTCATTGATTTGATTCTCCATATTGCACAGAAGGTGCTGTTTTTATGCCTTTCCTGCACTGAAGATACCCTTCCCCATCAAGAATCTGATGTTAGAGGTGATCGATTATCCAGTAAACTGAATGTTTGGCAGTAAATCCAATGACTATTGCTCACTGGTATTTTGTGTGCCTTAATCACAACCCAGACATTTCTGTTGCATTTAACTATGCACCAATGATTTGGGAAAGGCATCATTCTCAGCACCAGTCTAGAACAAAAGTTCTTAACCCCAGAACCTAAGAACTTTTTAAATATATATTATGATTAATCTACTTATATATAATTGATTTCCTTTGTAATCCTATCTATTTTACTTTATGCATTTAAAAATATTATCGGAGGGGTGGAGCCAAGATGGCGGCATAGGAGCAGCAACATATTGCAGCTCTCACATAGCCACCTCAAAATACCCATAAAATATGATTCCAAACAAATTCTAAAACTCCAGAATGCACACAAATATACTTTCCGCTAAAGGCAGCTCGGCTACAAGGAACCATCTTAGCTCTGTGAGCCGAAACCAGCCCAGCCTAAAACCTCAGCTTTGCCCTGGAGGCAACTGGACAAGACAAAACAAGCCCTGGCTGGAGCTTCAGGAGAGCAGATCTGTGGCAGCTGTGGCAGTGTCCAGAATTATCAAGCCATAAGGGAAAAAAAAGGACTAAGTGAAAGGTTAGTGGGGCTCGGCTAAATCGGGGGAGAAAAGCAGGTCCGGCCAAACTGCCTCCAGGGCAAGGAGGATGCAGAAGCAGAGGTCCTGCACCCGCCTCCACACTGCCACTTCAGAGCTCCCGGCCTGCAGACTGCAGGGGGACCAAGCAATCATTCAAAGGGCAAATGCTCTTGCATTGAGAGGCCTGGATCCAGATCATGGTCTTGGGCAGGAGTCCAGGGGTGTTTTTTCAGTGAGTTGGAGTTGGGGAGGGACCCATCAGCCTCCTAAAAGCTCCGGCAGCTGGGAAAACCCCAGCGATTTGGGACAGAGCTTTCCCCTCAGGAAGCAGAGTTCCACAGAGCTTAAAAAAAAAAAAAATTCACTGACCAACCAGCCATGAATAAGCCTAGCAAGCAAAGTAAGAAAAGTAACCAAAATCTAGATTTCTTCTTTGGAGAAAAGAAGGATCAAAGCAGGGAGTGAGAGGAAGACAACACAGTCAGAACTCCCACGCCAAAAGCTCCCAAGAAACATGAAGATTGCCTAAAAGCTAGAGATCAGCTGAAAAAGGATTTTGAAAACCAAATAAGAGAAGCGGAAAAAAAATTGGGAAAAGAAATAAGAATGATGCAAGAAAATCATGAAAAGAGAGTCAACAACCTGACAGAAGTAATTAACACCTTAAAAAATAGATTAACTCAAATAACAAAAGAGGCCAAAAAGCCAATGAGGAGAAGAATGCCTTAAAAAGTCGATTTTGCCAGATGGAAAAAGAATCTCAAAAGCATTCTGAAGAAAATAATACCTTCAGAATTAGAGTGCAGCAAATGGAAGCAAATGACTTTATGAGAAATCAAGATATTATCAAACAGATCCAAACAAATGAAAAAATAGAAGGCAATGTGAAATATCTC
>JAQQSV010005544.1:0-14506 GCA_028646515.1 Pseudochirops corinnae | reverse complement strand
AGAGAGAGAGAGAGAGAGAGAGACAGAGAGAGAGAGACAGAGAGAGAGAGAGAGAGAGAGAGAGAGAATTTAGAACTGAGAAGAGAACTGAGAATTGAGAACTGAGACAGAATTTCTTGGAGCAAGCCATGTAGAAGCTGGAGAAAGTGATTTTGATTTTGAGAACAGAGCTGGAGAAAGTGATTTTGATTTTGAGAGCAGAACTTGTGGTGGCAGAATTTCTTCTGAGAGCCAGCCTAACTCCTGTTGAGAGCTTTCAAGAACCAGCTGGAGCTGCTGAAGATTTCTGTGGACTATCCAGAGCTGCCAAAGTCTTCTGAGGGCCAGCTGGAGCTGCCAGAGGAAGCATGACTGTGGTGTTGGTACTTTGTCTGTCTGTTTTGGGTCTGTGTTGATTTCACAGGAAGAAAGTGAATTGAGATGATAGTGCCAACCATGTGTGTGAATACTGTTGTATTCTGCTAAGCTTGATGTGTGTAGATATTGTTGTGGCTCTGTTAAGTTTTTTCTTCCCAGGAACAGAAACTGTGAAGGACTTAAGATGGACTGGACACAGTGAGCTTCAATGTGGAGCAGGAACTGTATAGAGAGCTGGACAAGGAACTGGAAGCTGTCTGCCTTTGAACCTAGGTGACAGTTTGGTGGATAAGATAGAAGCTGGGACCATGGAAGAAGAATCATGGAAGCTGAGAGGCTGCCTTAAGTCAAATTGAAAAGACCTCTTCTTGGGTATTTAGTGCTGACTAATGAAATTGTAACTTATTTGTGACCTAAGGGTGAATGGCCTTTGTATTTTCCACTCCCCTTAAGAGGGTACTGAGTAGTGACTGATAAAATTGTAACTTAATTGCACCCCATGCGTGGGTGACTTTGACTTTTGTACTTTGTGATTGAATTAAGGACTTTGTGATTGAATAAATGAATGTACTTTGCTTAAAACTATGTGACCACTCTGGTGAAAACTGTGTGGCCATTTTAGTGTTAAGTTGTTGAGTTGTGACATGGTGAATACTGTACCTTGATTTTCTGTGAATGTTTTGCCTTAATTTACTGTTGAATAAATAGAAAGTTCACTATACTATGTAATCAGAACTTTGAAAGCTGTTCACAGCAGCAGTCCTCTGGAAAACTGCTCATGCTTGGAGTTACACCAGGTAGATACACATTTCTAAAAAAATGGGATTGAAGTGCATGTGACTGCTCTTTCTTACATTTGGGTTGTCATGTACTGTGGCTGCCCTACTTTCAGATTGGCACATACTGCCATCATCCCTTAGGGGAAGTCTGGCACATACAAGTAGGAAAAGAGGGATGGGAAAACGTGGATTCCCTCCCCTTAACTTGGTACTAGTGGCTAAATTCTGGACATACACACATGTGTATATATGTATGCACACATACCCAAATATACATGTATATATCTGTACATGTGTGCACATATATATGACTGTGGCATGAAAACAAAAGACATGTATAAAACTTTTAAAAACTTTAGTTGAATTTAATGTATACTAAAAAAAGGAGAATATTTTCATGTAAAAAGTGGAAGAAAAGAAGAGGACTATATTTGTGAAGTCATGCATCTTTATTAAGTTTAGCTTAATTTTTTAAATACCACTTTCAAAGCCATTTTGCTTGTCTATGTTTTTCTCTGAACTTCCTTCTGTTCCCTTCTGATGTTCCTCTAGAGTCATTTTGGTCCTTCTGTTTGTTAATAATTAGTCTCAGGGTTCACTCTCCTAAGAAGACAGGGTGAGGCCTAAAGTACAAAGTACTCACAAACCAGGAGCATTCTCTTCTTTACTGTATTGATCCCTGGAGAGAGAGTTCTACTTTAAAGTGGTCCCTACAAACATTCCCCCTGAACCCGTAAGTTTGATTCTGGTTGTGACATATCCAAAGAATAAGTTTATCCCTTGGGAGTGAGACATGATACCTCTGCTGATTGATTGATCCCTGAGTTGGGTCAAGCTCTTGACTCTGAAAATTCCTCTTTAGAGTTGAAACCTCCTCATCCTCCTTTGCTAAAACTACTGGAAGATTTGTCATGGAATTCAATTGCTGGCCCTCTGGTGATTTCTTGTGACCTTTCAAAGCTCACAAGGTTGTGATTTGGTTTATTCTGTCTCCAATATTCATCGAACTAAGAACAGGAAAGAATGGATGTGACAGGAACAGAAGAAACATAACTCCCGTGTGTTTATGGCGTTATGGCAGTGGTAGCTAACAGTATTTCTTCCTCCTCATTCAAAAACTACTAGAGAGAAAGAAATTTCTTTTCTGTGCCTTTTGCCTGCATACTAACTATAGACTCAGCAGTCAATTAAGAGGCTTTCTATGGAACAGTATAGTAAGCGGACAGTAAACATACCTGGATATTCCAGCCCATATGCCTGGCAAATGGCGGGTGCTTAATAAATGTTTATTGATTGATTGGATATGCTCTGAATGGAGAAAGAGTGAAACCTATAAGCAAACTTACCCAATCTCCACATGGATTGGTGCCATTTGGAGTATAATATATGTAAGGACTGACCCCTTATTGGCTATTCTTTTGTACATAGTTGGTGCTTAATAAATGCTAATTGATTGATCAAAGTCAAACTAATTAGAATTTTTTTTAAAAGAAATAATATAACCTAGTTAGTATTGACTTTTCACTATTTTAGTTCATTCACTTTGTAGTTTTTTTTAAACATGAGACTGCATCTTTGGAATGGTTTCCCTGGATAAAAGTAAGTAATTTTTGGTTGATTGATAAAGATTTGTGAATGGCATGGTTTTAAGTTACAGGTTAAATAGAGCTGAAGCTATTACTCTAAATAGGCTCTCTTACTGGTTGATTTGATACTGGAAGGTCCTGACCCATCCAGGGTAGTACCAGGTGAGTTGCCTTTAGGGGTTTAGACCAGTTTTGTGATTTCTAATCTACATAAATTACTTTGGAACTGATTGTAAACTCGTTAAATGGTTGACTGATGACAAAAAGATGAGGAAAATAATGAATGCATACTGAGCAGCACAAAAGATTTAGAGGGATTTGTATCAGCTTTGTAACCAGACTGACAGTTGGGAAATAAAATTTATTGTTGCTAAACATTGAACATTACTCCTGGGGACTAAAATAATGAACACAAGTAAAAATAAATAGCACTGAACTAACTGGAGCAGTAAGACTTTCAAAGAGAGCACCCTAGGGAGAGGAAAGGAGAATGTTTCTGTAATGATGTTTAGA
Organism: Pseudochirops corinnae; assembly: GCA_028646515.1. Classification (NCBI taxonomy): domain Eukaryota; kingdom Metazoa; phylum Chordata; class Mammalia; order Diprotodontia; family Pseudocheiridae; genus Pseudochirops; species Pseudochirops corinnae. Next base: position 11,271 of record JAQQSV010005544.1, on the reverse strand, counting down.
TAATGTGGCAATTCACCTATGCGATTGCATTAGGCTAATTATGGTTACCCCATATATCAGATCTAAAGTGTTTAGGTTGTATCTATTTTGTTGACTCTCTCTCTACTCCCAAATTCTGAAAAGGAACATTGATTCAATTTTCCTTCCATTTTTAAAGAAACACAGGATTCAAGGTCTTGATATCCCTTTCTTCAAGGTAAAGCAAAAAAAAGAAATTGAATAAAGTTCGGGTTAGATAGTGATTCAAAATGTTGCAATTCAGCTTCTGCGCTACAGTAGAGAATAAATAAATCTATCAAAACTTGAGAAATTGCTACAGGAAACATGAATAACAATGAAAAAATATTAAATTAGGGACTAGTCTTCCTAGTAAAGAGAACGAAATTTGTTCACTCGGGACATTCAAATGGGGACGAGAAACTTGCCAAACTTATTATTTTCCTCTGATACAATTCTGGAAATACGTATAGTAAGAAATTTATTTGTACAAGGTGACTGTGTTTCTCCCAGTTCACCATTAATTAATTATAAAAAGACAACAAAAGATGGTAGTTGTGAACTTTCTTATGAAAAATGCTGTGTCCTTCTAGACAGGTTCCATTAAGTGGTTGGTGACTGACAAATAGCTTTGGAAAATATCAGGATGGAGTTTTCTGTAAGAGCAAAAAACTGGAGAGAGAGTTGGTTCCTGATGGTTGGGGTTGAACAAATGGATGTAGCAAATGAATGTCATGAAATAATATTGTGTTGTAAAAAATAATGACTGTAGAATTCAGACAAACATGGGAAGACGAATGGATGCAGAACATATCAAATAAAACCAATAGGAAAATATACATCATCATCATTATCATCATCATCATCATCATCATCATCATCATCACCATCATCATCATCATCACCATCATCATCATCATCACCACCATCCTCATCACCATCACCATCATCATCATCATCATCATCATCATCATCACCATTGTCATCGTTATCATCGTCATCATGGTCATCATCACCATCAATCACCATCATCATCATCATCAAACATTAAAAGACAACAGAATTCAGATCATTGTGATGCACAGTTTTGTCTCCAGAGAATTGATGTTGAATCATGTCTCCTTTTTCTTGGTAGAGAAACAGTGGACTTTCAGACATGGTCTGAGTGTTGATTTGTTTTGTATAACTATATTTCTCCTCCCCCCTCCCCCTCCCCCTTCTATAGAGGAGAATTTTAAGGATATGACAAGAGATGAGATACAAAAGAAAGAAACACAGGTTACTCATTTGCGTAAGCCCCAAATATTGCCTCAAATCTGAAATAAAGTAGCTAGGCTATGAGTGTAAACAAGCTAGGAGAATCATCCCGATGAACTATTGGCACAATTGTAAAGATAATATTATGGATTAAGTTACCTGTATTGCTGGATAGGTTGGTCAATGTTAAGTGGATTCTGTTTAGATGCTTCTATTTGTAATGGTTCTGTTCTGTTTACAGGAAGCTATTGGATCATTTTAAGTTCATTCAAATAACTTGTTTCACTGATTTTCTTCCTTTCACTGAACTAACAGTTCAGTTAAAAAAAAAAAAGACAATGCCTAAAAGATTCATATAAGAGACTTATCAAGGGGATTGTGTAGATAGAGTCTCCAAATACCCAAAGCTTTCCCTGGGGTCCCTTCTCTTCTTTCTTTTTGTCTCTCTTATTCCCCACTTATCTTCCTTTTCCTTTGATTTCTTTGATTTCAAACTCTAATTCCCATTTGCTATCAGAATTCTTTTATTGGGGAGAAGAGGAGGAAGCCTGGAGGGAAGGAGAGAGTGAAGAGGCCAACAAGAATTTTAATTTCCCATGCGTCAGCATAATTAAAAGCAGATACAAATTCCTCTAAATCTTTTGTGTCACCTTGGTTTACATTCATTATTTTCCTCATCTTTTTGTCACCAGCCAACCATTAACGAGTTTGCAGTCAGCTCCAAAGTAATTTATGTAGATTAGAAATTACAGAACTAGTCTGAAGACCTGAAGGCATCTTACCTGTTACCATCTCAAATAGATATTTTGTTTTTCTTTCTAAACTAAGTGGCACTGTACGCCTCCAACTAAGTAAGGCTTTTGACTTTCAGGATATCCATGGCCCATCTTTTCCACACATGCAGTTGAACCATCATCAGGAAAATTTAACTTCAAGATCATAGAGCTGAAAATGATCCTAGAATCTTTAGTTTCCTCCATGGTTCTGCTCAAATATTACCTTCTACTTGTGACATTTAAAAACTTTGAGAGACATAATTCCTAGGTAATTTAAAGATTAAAAAAATTTTTTTTTTTTGCTTTTTGGAGGGAGGAAGGTAGGGCAATTGGGGTTAAGTGACTTGTCCAAGGTCACATGGCTAGTTTCGTGTTAAATGTCTGAGGTCATATTTGAATTCAGGTCCTCCTGACTCCAGGGCTGGTGCTCTATTCACTGCACCACCTACTCCCCTCCCTCCCCCAGCCATTTTATTAATAAGGGTATCATGTTATTAATAAAAGAGGATTAGTGGCATTCTCAAATGCCAAAGACCCTCATGGTGGTGGGTTCATAGTTTATATGCCCTTGGAAGAGGGGTGTTACTGAGGGCAGCAATCAACTCTGATTGGTTAACAATTAATGAACGAAGGATATTACAGTGAGGGGCTGGACCTATTCTAATGAACTTTGATCATGTCATTTACTTCTAAATAGCCCAGCCTTGGGCCATCTGTTCAAAGAATTTATCCTCATTCAAACCTGAGTAGGACACAATGGGCTTCCCTAACTGGGTAAGTCTCCCTAAATCTCCCCAAATCCCTAAGTGGGTGGAATCTGAACAAGATTGTGAAGAAAGTTAATCTTATCTCATCTGCAATGTCCTTCAGAGACTGAACTTTTGAAATGAGGACTTTAGAAGAAGGGGAAACTCTAGATCTCTCCAAATCATTAATAATCATTTCTCTCATATGAAGTATTTCCTAGTCCTTCTCAGCTGCTAGTATCTTCTTGTCCCTCATTACCTCATATTTATTATGATTTCATTTATTTATTTATTAATTTTATTTTATTTTATTTTATTTTATTTTATTTTATTTTATTTTATTTTATTTATCTATGTAACCCAGGCAAGCATGCCCCTTTCAAGGGCAGCTTGATGTTAGAACTGACCATACCCAGAAAAGCCTGGCTTACACCTATATATGTATCTGTGGTTCGTAGGGAGCAGGGATTATCTTGCTTTTGTCATTGTATCCCCAGAGCCTAGCACAGTGCTTGTAGTATATAACAGGTGCTTAACACATGCTTGCTGATTGATCAATCATTGATTAGAGATCATCTAGTCCCACCACTTATTTTACAAGTACAGAATCTGAGATCTAGAAAACCCAAGTGAGTTGCTCAAGGTTTCATAAGTAGTCGTTGTTTTTGAAGATTTGAACCCAAGTCATTAGACTCCAAATCTAGCCTTCTTTCCATCATACCATGTTCCCCCTGAGTTAGTCAATAATCAGTGACTATTCAGTTATGAATGTTCTTGGTACTCAAAAACCCAGGTATAACCTTTAAATGGTGCTGGCAAGTATAGCAGGTCAAGTCATTAGTCACACCTGAGCCCAGGGACCTTGTTGGTTCACCCTTGGAACACTTAATCCCCATGTCTAGCAAGTCTCTCCACGTCTGGGCTTTCATTTTAAATCTAGGAAGTTCCATCTCATAAGAGAAAGGAGAAAATTCTCTCTCTCTCTCCTCTCTCTTTCCTTTCTCTTTCTCTCTCTCTCTCTCTTTCACACACACAGACATGCATGCATGCACAATGATCAATTAATGAAACAAATTAATAAACTCTCATTTCCATTAAGCATATGACTCTGAACTCCCAGCCAATATGCACTGGCAAAATCCAAAATGAATTTATAAAACCCTTAGTAATTTTGATTTTCCTTCTGGGCTGGTTGTGAGCCAGGCCTGTCACAGGCCAATTCGGTCGTTCAGTTTTGGGACTGGGGCAAAATAAGACACATGTACAGTAGATCATCTAACAAAAGAGGAAGTTTTCTTTTTCTTTAATTTTTTTCAATGAACAAACCTTTATTTTTTTCTCCCTTTTGATTACTTCCCCCATTAAAAAGAAAGAAAAACAGCTTATAACAAATATACACAGCCAAATAAAAGCAAGTCATCACATTGGACATATTAAGAAAGTATGTCTCCTTCTTCATCTTAAGAAAAAGGAAGTTTTCTTTGCCATAATGTGGAAAAGATAGTCAGCAAGGACACAGCATTGATTCATGCTGTGTCCCATGAATCTTCCCTGTCTATCTGTTGGCTGGCACATGGGAAAAACAAGAATTAGATGGAAACAGATGAGTGTGTGTGAGAATCTCTGTTTCCTAGGAAATCTTGGGAGGGCAACCCAGATAATTCTTCCAGTGAACATGCCTTACTTTTGACCCAATCATCACCAGGAGCCTCTGCTTCTGCATTGCATATCCATGGCACCTGGTGCTGTTCTTTCAATGGACAGGGAAGCATTGGTTATCTGACCAGTAACTTTGACCCACATCTGGAAAAATTCAGCATAAAGATTTGGGATAGGATTTGTTCTGATCCCCTAGCTAGTCCAGCATCACTGCTATTGTCTTCAAGGTCAAGAGTCTCTTCTCTGAGGTAGGGTTAGTCTGCGATCCTCTATATAACCAGTGAAAACTGGAAGACCAAAGACTTTCTCTATCTCTCCTGAGGCTCTGGGAGGAGCAATACACAAGAAAGATGTGGGAAATAAAATTATGTCTGTTTTATGTCTTCCTTCTACAATTAGTTTCATTCCCCTTGGGAGGTGTTACCTTTTAAAATTGTGATTGAATTAAAATGCCTCTCGAATTCTTAGCGCTTCTTACTCCTAACACTTAGTGTCTTTGCTGCAACCATCTTTGATATTTCCCTCATTCAAATCAATTCCACAAATTTTTACTGAGTTTTTGTCATGTGTTAGGACCTGAGATCACAAAGACAAAAACAAAAGACTTCCTCGCCTTTCGGAGTTCAGTTCCTATTATGACCAGGTGATCATAGCTTCATGGACTGAATATAATTATTATTATAGCTTGATAATCAGTGAGTATTAACAACTTAATCATAGAGCTGGGAGGGATTTTAGGAGTCATCTGGTACAACTCCTTCCTTCCTTTTCTTTTGAAAACTTTTATTGATGCCTTTTTTAATACACCAGTCATTTCTATACATATCCCTCCCTTTCCCCAAATTAATGTTGCTGTGGTATAATGAAAGATAGTTAAGCAAAAACAACCTGTAGTGTGACCACTTCCGAAAAACATATGCAACATTCTGATTTCCTAGATTCTGAGACTGTTTTTAATTCTGTAGGATTCACAGACCCATGATCCACAGATCATAGATTTCAGGGGTCCATGAACTTGGATAAGAAAAGAACCACATCCTTATTTTCACTAACCTCTAACTACAATTTAGCATTTCCTTAATTACTTTACTCCATCACTTTGAGAAGGGGTCCAAAGGCTTTACCAGACTTCCAAAGGGGTCCATGTCTCTCCAAAAGTTTAAGAACTTCTGCTCTAGTCACTGTGTACATTCTTCCAATGCTTCTGCTTTGTGTCAGTTGATATAAATCTTTCTTTGTTTCTCTGAGTCCCTCAGATTCATCATTTCTTACTGTAAAATAATATTCCATTACCTCTATAGATCTCATTTGATCATTTCTCAATTGATTGGCATCCACATCATTTCTAGTTCTTTGTTACCACAAAAGATGTTGAGATGAATATTGTGGTACACATCAGACCTTTGTTTCTGTCTTTGGTCTCTTTTGCGAAAGTAGTGGTATCCATATACCAAAGGGTATGGACAGTTTAGTCACTCTACTTGTATAATTGCAAGTTTTAACTCTATCATTTTATGTGGATGAGGCCTGGGGGGTTGGGGGGAGAAACTTTCCCAAGGTCATATATCTAGTAACTAGCCCAAAATCTGTTCTTTAGACTCCAAAATGGGGCATTCTTTCTACAGTCCTATCACATCTCTAAATTTTTTTAAGATGCCATTTGAGACTGTATAATTCTAGGTCAGCTAGATGGCTTGGTGGATAGAGTACTGGACCTGGAATCCAGAGAACTTGAGTTCAATTCCAGCCTCTGACACCTATTAGCTGTGTGTTCACGGGCAAGTAACTTAACCTCCTTTTACTCTAATCCACTGGAGAAGAAAATGGCAAATCATCCAGTATCCAAGTACCCCAGGGACAATAGGGCCTACCAGGTCATGAAGTGTTGGACGCAATTGAACAACAGCAATGCTAGGATAGAGAGTTTTCTAATCTGTCCTGGTGCATGCCCCATACAGAATAGATGCTCAGCAAAACTTTATTGATTTGAAGTCAGGTGAAATCTGGATCGCCGATACAAACTAACAAGTTATCTAGTGAATTTGAGACTCTTTAGACGGCCAACTGGAATATTTCAGGCAGAAGTGAATTGATTCTTTCTGAAATTATCTGATCGACTGTCCTGACATGATTTTAGGGATGCATGATTGCTTCCTTTCACTGTGCAGATCTGTCCACAGGGCTGATTTTCACTAACGAGAGATAACATAAGAATTCCAACATCAGTAGGTCAATATGGTATTCGTTTTGAGCATTTCAAGAAACAGAGATGACCCCATCTACTCTCAGCTAACTACAGAATTTAGTGAACAATGCACAAGCCATGTGGACAAACTTATAGAGAGATGTACTTTCCTAGGTCTACTTCACATGTACTTGATAAATTCCTACATTTTTCTGGCTCTATGGTAATGAGAAAAAAGCATTTAATTGATCCTTAAAAGGTTAGGTCTAGTCAGGCATCCCAGGCTTAACTTCCCATCTGACCCGCAGAGCTTAGGGGCTGTGAGGTTTTATGCTGAGACAGAAATAGGGATTTAGAGCCTCTTACAAATGCACCAATTTAGGGTATATAGCTAAAGTTAAACACAGGGATTGGTAGAATTCCTTTGCAGTTGGTGCTGTCCTTTTAATATTGTTACTGTTGTTGTTAAATCATTTCAGTCATGATCACCTTTTAGGTTTTCGAGGTTTTCTTGACTAAGATACTGGAGTGGTTTGCTATTTTTTTCTCCAGTTCATTTTACAAATGAGGAAACTGAGGCAAACAGGGTTAAGTGACTTACCCAAGGTCACACAGCTAGCAAGTGCCTGAGGCCAAATTCAAATTCAGGTCTTCCTGACTCCAGGGCCAGCACTCTATCCACTGTGCCACCTAATTACCATTCTCCTATATATTCATGAATAACTCTAGCTCTCTGACCTTTTTCCTGTTCTAGGTGAAGGGTCTGATCTAACAGCAGCCATCATCAAGTATATGTACTTGACCTCTTCTGGAGAATAAAGCACTTAGAAGTGTGTAAAAGCTTATTTTTCAAATTGATGACAATATGGCTTATAAACTGTATAAATGGAAGTCCAAAATGAGTATCAGTCTGATTTTTCAAGTAGCTTGTCATAATTGCACTGTTGCCCATGTACTAAAGTAATTCTTCTTATTTGATAAATATAGCACTAAAAGAGAATGAGCCTTGCTTGACCAAATGACTTTTATTAATCTCCTAATGTTTTTATCAGGGCCAGAATTATGATTGGTTTCAAAGAGAGCAGCAAAGAGGTTATGATCAGAGACTAATATTGTTGGTTTCCAACTGTCTTTGGTTAACGCCTGCTGTTTATTTTCACAAACAAAATACTTCCATTAAGAAAAATCAATAATGGCCTGACTTTATTATCAAGACTTTATACCTGTTATGCAAACCTTGCTAATTATCAGAGAGAGAGAGTGAATTCATTTGGGTGATACGGCAGATGAAAGAAGCCATTTATTAAAAAGAAAGCTTGGCATTACTGCAACTGTAATGCTCCTGAAGCAATAAAAAATTCCTATGAGGAAGGATAAGAAATGAATTTGCCCAGAAATGATTTTTGTTAGTAGACATCATAGAGTATAGATAATATTGATGCTAGGGGTACTTCATCTCAGAGAGGTATCATGGCATAGTGAAGAAAGTATTGGACCTTGGTTGAAATATCACTTCTGACACTGTGTTATCATGGACAGGTCCTAGTTCAATCCTTTGAGACTTGGGCAACTTTCTAAGACTCTACTACTGTCCAGACACTTGTTACATCTATGATGAAGTAGTGCAGTGGATAGAGGGCTCAGTAGGAAGAACTGAGTTCAGATCCAGCCTCAGACCCTTTTTGAATGCATGACTCTGGGTAAGTCATTTAACCTTTCCTGTAGCTCTGTTTCCTCATCTATAGAATGGAGAGCAGCACCTACCTCCCGGGGTTGTTATAAGGATGCGATGAGATTATATTTGTTAAGTGCATTGCAGACCTTAGCTATATACATGCTAACTATCATTATTATCATCAGTGACATTATTATATCCATGGAGGGGGTACTTCCTCACCAAAGAAAACAAATTCCCTTAACATGGTGGTTCTTAACCTTCCTAATGCCTACCCTTTAATACTTGTATGTGGGTGTATCTGCATGTGGGCGGACCTGCCTGGAGAAGGATAGAGGAGCAGTGTCTCCGTTCCTAAGACCATGGGAAATATGTTTTCCCATGGTTTTAGGTGATCCCATTTGACCCCCAAAAGGGTCACGACCCACAGGTTGAGAACCGCAGCCTTAACGTATTGATGTTGTGATAGCCTTTCTTGCAATGTGCCTTCTATTCTCTATTTACTCTTCCTCATCTTGGCTACAACTGCCTTTCCCTTTTCTGAAAACTTTTCAGGAATTTTCCACATGGAAATCTTTTATGCACAATAGTTAATTCCTACCATCTCCCTGCTGGGGACATCAGAGGGAGGAAACCATTTAGATAAACCCTAGTGATATATATGGCCTCCAACTCCCAATAAAAGCCGTGCTCTTGACTTATTTTTACTAATGTCATAGGCTAGAGCTAGACTATCTTAGTTTGACCTAGGGTGAGGGCTATCCTAGCATGAATGTGATGTTGGCCCACTATGGTCCCAGTTTTGGAGGTGTAGGCTCCCAAAATCATTGTGTGTGGATTAATGGGCCAGTCTGCTAGGGGGCATGAGACCCCAGTTGTCTTCCAGCAGAAAGGAAGAAGAGCTGGAGAATTTTATGTGAATACTACAAGCCTGAAGAATGGTCTCTCCCTAGGACCATCGTTCCTCCTCCTACCATGGCCCAATATTAGTATGATGAATTGAATGTTGAACTTAGAGTCAGGAAGATGTGAGTTCAAATTCTGTCTCAGAGGCTTAATGGCTCTGTGACTCTGATTTAGTGGTTTAACCTCTCTCATCCTCCGTTTCCTCAGCATCTACCTCACAGGGTGCTTGTAAGGATCAAGTGAGATAACATATGTAAAGTGCTTTGCAAAGTTTAAAGCACAATGTAAATACAGGCTATGAATTATTATTGTTGTTAATGACGTATGAGATTTGGCTTTAGTTTTATCCTTGCTATGTATTTAACTTTATATACTATATAATCAAATATTATAACAAATACATGATGTAGCATATGCTATGACTCCATATAATTTACTATATAACTTTATATAGACTATAGCTGTATGCTATGACATGCTATTATATTTATATATTATTACATATTTATTATATTTATATACTATACACTATACAACCATATGCTATAATACTATATATTTATACTGTATACTATATAATCATATGCTGTGCTGTTATAGCTCATGGCTATATAGTATATAAAGGTATTTATCATAACACATGCTATATAGTATAATATTTGTTGTTTAGTCATTTTCAGTCATGACTGACTCTTCATGACCTCATTTAAGGTTTTCTTGGTAAAAATACTTGTGATTTGCTATTTCCTTCTTCAGCTCATTTTACAGATAAGAGAACTGAGGCAAATACAGTTAAGTGACTTGCCCAGGGTCACACAGCTAGTAAGTATCTAAGCCTGGATTTGAACTCAGGTCTTCCTGACTCTAGAAAGTGGGAGCCTTCCCTTAAGCCTTAAGCCTTACCTTGTGTGAGTTAACATGCCAAAATTAAGACCCCTTGCTTTTCTCACCTCTCCCGTGTCTGACTATATTATGGATATATCCTAAGTTCCACAAATCTAATGCAACAGACTGGATCAGGTCTTTGGGTACACTGGCTTTACCTCCAACCACCTGATTTCCAACCCATGTGAGAATTTCATATTTCTTGTTCTATTAATGAAATAATACATTTTTTAGGTAAAGAAAATCTAGAATTAGGGTGGTAGAGGGCATGTGATTAAAAATAAGCAGCTATTAAATGATGTTATTAAGGTTGCATGTACAAACTATGTAGACTCTGCAAGAGAATGGCCCTTGTAATTATCCCTCCTCCTTGGAATATTCCAACGAGAAGCAGAATAATTTCATCTTCCTAAACTTCCTGGATAGTGATTTGTGGAATTTGATACTTCTAAGGATATCAAGAGTGATGCATATCCTAGTCTCTAAGGATATCAAGAGTGATGCATATCCTAATCATAGGCTCTAAGGTGGCATGTAAGTCAGTCTGGCAGATGATGCTGAAATTCAGTCCTCAAACTATTTTAACAACTCTGCTTATGTCTATATGTGGAAAACTACCTTTGGGCTGATGACCTTATGCAAATTTAGAAAAAAATATTTGTAGCCTTTTAAAAAAAATATGAGGACTATTAGCTCTGATTTGATATTAGAGCTCCAGAATTTTGGAGCTGGAAGAAACCCCAGAGATTATGTCCCACTTAACTACCTTTTTCTGCTTTTAGATTGTTCATAAGTTGAAAATTTCTTGAGGAAAAGGCCTGTCCTGTCTACAAAGTGGCTTAGATGGAATTTGGAATAAAGAATGTGGTATAATGTGGAGAACTGTTGATTTCAGAATTAGAAAGAGCAGAGTTTGAACCTCAGTCATGTCATTTACCAGCAGAATGACTTCATTTAATGTCTCTGAGACTGTTTCTATAAAACAGAGACTCATCTGTAAAATTAAGAAAAGAGAGCTACTATTACTATATAGTTTACTATATAACTGTATTTATGATATACTATATATTTACTATATACTATATAACTATAAAGCTACTATTACTATAAAGTTTACTATATAACTATATTTATGATATACTATATATTTACTATATACTATATAACTATAAAGCTACTATTACT
>JAQQSV010005543.1:0-14506 GCA_028646515.1 Pseudochirops corinnae | reverse complement strand
AAATATACTCCACTCTATTCTTCTATAGAAAGAAACATTCCTTATAACACCCAATAAGAGGGAGAAAAAAGCAATTGACCAATCAACAAAATTAGTTTGCATCTCCCCTCCTTTGGGACCAGAAATTATATTAAGTTTCAGCTAAAGGGAAGAGGGCAAGGGTGGCAATCATGATCTTGCACAAAACAAAAGAAAAATAGACCTAACTGATAGACATAATCAAGGAAACTAAATTTTTTCTAAAAGTTACCATAAATAATGAAGTATTACACATACAACATATACATACAATACTTTTACTGCATGTCTTTCTGATAAATACCTCATTTCTCAAATATATTGGGAACTGATTCAGACTTATGTAAGAGTCATTCCCTAATTGACAAATGGTTAAAGGGTATGAACAAGCAGGTTTTAGAAGAAGAAATCAAAGCTATCTATAGTTGTATAAAGAAATATTTTAAATCTCTCTTTATTAGAGAAAGACAAATTAAAACAACTCTGATAGCCTAGCACCTATACAAAAGGACCAATGCTGGGGAGGATGAGGGAAAGTAAGCATGTTAATGAATTGTTGATGGAACAGTGAACTAGTTAGCCATTCTGGAGAAAAATCTGAAATTGTACTGAATAGGCTATAAAACTGTATATATCCTTTGATCCAGCAATATTACAACTAAACCTGTTCCCCAAAGAGATCAATGAGAGAGGAAAAGGTGCTAGCACAAAACGTATTTATAGCAGCTCTCTTTGAGGTGGCAAAGAACTGGAAATTGAGGGGATGCTTATCAGTTGGGAAATTGCTAAATAAGTTGGGACTTACAACTGTGATAGAGTACAACTGTTGCATAAGAAATGAGGAAGAGGGGGCTTTTAGAAAAATCATGGCAAGGGGCAATTAGGTGACACAGTGGATAAAGCACCAGTCCTGGAGTCAGGAGGGATTGATTTCAAATCTGTCCTCAGATACTTACTAGCAATATGACCCTGGGCAAGTCACTTAACCCCAATTGCTTTCTCCCTTCAACCACAAAATGAAAGAAAATTATGGCAAGAACTCTTTGAACTGATACAAAGTGAAATTGAAGAACTGGGAGATCATTGTGCACTGTAACAACAGTGTTGTAATGATGATCAACTCTGAAGGACTTAGCTTCTCTGACCAATACAGTGAAATATGACAACTCCAAAGGACTCATGACAAAAAATAACAATAATAATAATAACAATATTAACCTCCAGAGAGAGAAATGATGAACTCTGATTGCAAATAGAAGTATAATTTTTATGGATTTATTTCTTCATTTTGCAATATAGCTAATATGGAAATAAGTTTTGCATGCATATGTATAATTTATATAATATTGTTTGCCTTCTCAGTATATGGGGAGGGGTGGAAGATAGTGAGGGAATCTTAAACTCAAAAATTAAAAAGAAAAGAATGTTAATAAAATAATCTTAAAAAAAATATTAGGAATAAAAAAACCTATTGGTTACTGAGATACTGAGAATTTAAATGTGGTCTGAGAAATGAGAATACATTGCTATAGAAAACTGGGCAAATCAATTCACTTTGTGCCTATTTGTTCTTCTCCTTTCAGTTTCATCTGTAAATTGTATTCTGGATAATCTGGTTTTAGTTGAACCTTTATAAATTTATGGGGATTGTTTTCAGCTGCTTCTTTTTCCTTGTTGTTGTTTGTTTTAGCAATAATGATCGCATCATCCCATTCCATGTTGTTGTGCAAATAATTTTATACTTTTTAAACTAGTATTACTCTGGCTGCCACGTCTCTTCATTTTGCAGAGATATTGAGTGTTTGCTGACAGAGTTAATTGTCGAAGTTCTTTGGCTTTCTCATTGTGGCAACTAATTTAAATTGATTAAACTTCATGTTCATTATGATTATAATCACAACCAACATGTTTACCTTTATCCATTTTCCATTTTTCAAATTCTATTGTTAAATGTAAACTAAGAGCATCTTTTCCTTTTTCTTTTCTAATTTGTTATTGATTTTTTTTAACTTTGCTGTAACTAGTTGATTTCCTGATAACATAAACAGCTCAGAAATTGCTACAATGTCAGCACAAGTGTTTTCCTATATATTTTAATTATGGCCAGTTTAATATCTTACTATTTTGTCTTATTCTAGTAATAGCCAACTTCTTCAAACTCTTATACAGAATAACTTATTTTAAATTAAATTAATTTTTTCTATCAATGAATTCTTTCTTTTCTCTTTCCTCTTTCCCTGCCCCACTGAGGAATAAATAAAACCATTTATTACAAACCTGCAAATTCAAGCAAAATCAATTCCTATGTTGCTTATGGCCAATATATAACTCTCTCTCTCTCTCTCTCTCTCTCTCTTTCTCTCTCTCTGTCTCTTTGTCTGTCTCTATCTCTCTCTGTCTCTCTGTCTTTTTCTCTGTCTCTCTCATCTGAGACCCTTCTCTGTCTACCAAGAGTTGGGTCCATGTTTCACCATGAGTACTCTGAAGTCATGACTGGTTATTGTGTTGATCACTGTACCTAAATATTTTAAAACTCTTTGTTGTTCTTATTGCAGAAATTGTTCTATTTGGCCTGTTCATTTCACTCCACATCATTTCATACAATTCTTTGGAGGTTTTTCTGGAGCTATCCCCTCCACCATTTCTTAGAGCACAATAATATCCCATCACATTCATGTACCATAAATTGTTCAGTAATTCCCCAGCTGATAGGCACCACCTAAGTTTCCAGTTCTCTGCCTAGCTGCCTCTGAACAGAATACAACTATATACAAAATTATTAATAATAGCTAGAATTGTTTTGACAAAGAACTGGAAACTGAGGGAATGCTTATCAATTGTCTCTGTAAAATGAGCTGGAGAGGGGAATGACAAACCACTCTGATATCTTTGCCAATAAAACCCCAAATGGGGTCTTGAAAAGTCTGATGCAACTGAAACAATTGAATAACCACCCCCAAAAGAGTTTGTTTTGCTTCAAACTAATTCATCCCTTTAATTATCTTCCTCTTATTTCCTCCTCTCTCTTCCTCCTATTCCTCCCATTTCCATGTTAAGTGAGAAGAATTTCTGTACTTAATTCTCTGTATGTATATTCTTCAATATTTGACAACTTTGGATGAGCAAGGTTTAAATGTACCTGCCTCCCCATTCATTCCACATGCTTATTCCTCCTAGTTTATATAAACTTCTACTTGTGCACCCCAAATATGTGAAATAATTTTCCCACCTTTCTTTTCACTTCTTCCTCAGTATATTCCTCTTCCCCTGCCATTCCATCCTTCAAGATTACCACAGTGTAGCAGAATCATAGTTCTTTCATCTAATTAGATATACTTTATAAGCCATCATGATGTTAGGTTTCTGAGGGGACACATGTCATATCCCCATATTAGAATATAAGCAGTTTATTTTGTTCATGTTTACCTTTTTTTTCTTGATTTCTTTTTTTAACTTTAACATTTCTATACAACTCAGGTCTGTTTTCTTTAAGAATTCTGGAAAGTCCTGTATATCATTAAAAGCCCACTTTTTCTCCTATAAGATTATACTGCTTTTCTTGCTAAGTTATTCTTGAATGTAACCTTATATAATTTGCCTTCTGGAACATCATAGTGTAAGATCTCTGCTTTTGAGTCCTAATTACTTCTAAATTGTGTGTGATCCTGATTATGGCTCCTTGATACATGATTTTTTTTTCCTTCCTGGCTGTTTCCATTATACTTTTTCTTTGAATTGGAAACTCTGGAATTGATTATAATATTTCTAGGGGTTTTTTATCTTAAAGTTTCTTTCAGGATGTAAGTAGAGAATTCTATTTCTATTTTGTCTTCTGTTTCTAAGAGTTATAAGAAGTTTTCTTTTATGATTTCTTGAAATATGATGATTAGGATTTTTCACTTTTTGTCATAGATTTTCAGATAGTGTATTGATTTTTAAGTTATCTCTCCCCAATATGTTTTCCAAATCAATTTTCTTTTATGCAACAAAATATCATGTATTTTATTCCATATTTTCAGTTTTTAAAATTTTATTTTAAGATCTATTTTTGTCTCCTAGTGTCATTGGCTTCCATTTGTTCCAGTATAACTTTTTAATAAGGCAGATAGGTGACTCAGTGGATAGAGCACCCACCCTGGAATCAGAAGGACCTGAATTCAAATCTGGCTTCAGACACTTACTGGCTATGTGACCTTGAGAAACTCACTTAACTCTTTTTGCCTCAGTTCTTCATCTGTAAAATGAGCTGGAGAAGGAAATGGCCAACCTACTCCAATTTCTTTGTGAAGAAAACCCCAAATGGGGTCACAGAGAGTTGGATATAAGTCAAGAACAACAACAATTTTTAATATCTGTTGCTTTGATGAGGTTTTGTGACTTTTGTATTCACCTATTATTTCACTTTTTAATTCTTTCCATCTTAGCCCTCATTTATTTTCCATCTCCTTTTCTTCAAGCACTCTCATTTCATTGATGTTTATTTCTTTAAAAAAATACTTGTTTCCTCTCCTCTGTGAATTTTAGCTTCATTTATGTCCAAGCTCAGTTTTTTCTTTGAAACTTTGCTTGCAGATATTCTGGAGTAATTCTTTTATGTTGGTTTTCATTATGTCTATATCTATAATAGTTTCTATAAAATATGAATCCTACTCATTGACATCATGGAGGTATAAGTAGAAAGAACAAGAGACTAATTTAAATAATTGGACTTACCAGAATGTTAAAATTGCTATGATCTGCCTCATGTTTCCCCAGATTATTGCACTACTTGAGGAAATGAAAAATATTTATAATAAAGTCATTGCTATAAAGATAAATAAAAGAAACAATGAATTTGGACCAAAGTGGAATGGAAAGTTAATTCATTTTTCCTCAGAAAGATGATTAAAGATGGTGATGAAATTTATTTCTTCATTCATCCAGAAACCAAAAGAAGATGGACTTTTGCAGGTTGAAAAAAAAATTAAAAATGTTGTTCATGATTAAGAAGCTAAATAGTCATATGCTTTGTAACCTACTCATAAGCCTTATATGTTTAAATATCACAGATATTTTATGAAAACAGTTTCACTTAATAAGGAAGCAAAACCAAAATACTAGTAGGAAGCAGAGCTGAACTCTATCCTAATGTTCATAAAGATCTAGAAAATACACAAGATTTTCCTGATTGGGAAATCCATGGGGGAAATAAAAACAAGCAAACAAACAAACAAAAACAAACCAACAACTCATGAGTCATTTTTCTAGCCCAAACCAGCAATAGGGAACAGACAAATGTTTATGGATGTTCCAACACAGTGAAATGATGTGTAGAGGTGCAAGAAGAGACCCCATATCTAGACCCCAGACCTTATTTATTGTTATAGTTACTTAGTCTTTTTAGTTGTGTTTAAATGTTTATGATACCTATTTGGGGAGTTTTCTTGGTGGAGATGCTTCAGTGGTTTGCCATTCACTTCTCCTGCTCATTTTATAGATGAAGAAACTGAGGCAAACAGAGTTAAGTGAGTTGCCCAGGGTCACATAGCTAATAAGTATCTGAGGTTGATTTTGAACACAAGTTCTCCTGACTCTAGGCCTGGCATTCTATCATTATGCCATCTAGCTGTCCTACCTTGTTAAGGATTCAGAAATAGATGCCAACTTGTAGCTCGCTTCCTCTCTACTTATTTTTAGGTGCTATCACAATTTAGCAGCATTCCAAATAGAGGAATAGTCATTTGCTGTATGATGAGAAAGGAGTACATTCAGAAAAAAGCAAGCAGCAGCTTTGTCACTCTGACCACAGGAGGAGAGCAGGCTTTAAATTCTAGCCTCTAGCCCCATCCTAAAATTGACGTAGAATAATGAAGTGAAAGATTACTCTTTAAAAAAAGAAATCATAAATTTGCAACTTTATTTACAATAAATAAACATTCAAGCCAGTATTTAATGTTTTCATTTATTAATTTATTTTCATGTTTATATCATTCAATTCCACACGATTTTGAGTTACAAATTTTCTCCCCATCTTTCCCCTGCCCACCACCCCAAAACAGCCCTATCCCACTGCATAACCCCTTCGCCAATCTGCTCTCTCCTATGTCTTCCCCCATCTCCCCTCTGACTTTCCAGTGGGGCAAAATGGATCTCCCTACCCCAGTGCCTGTATATCTTAATTCCCAGTTACATGTAGTTAATAATAAAATATGTGTGTGTGTGTGTGTGTGTGTGTGTGTATAACCTTTGATTATAGAACTTTAAATTCTAGATTCTTTCCCTTCCTGCCTTGTCACCCACCCCCACTGGGAAGACAAGCAATTCAATTCAGACTTTACATGTGTAGTTATGCAGAACAGCTCCACAATGGACATATTATGAGAGACTGATTATATGTCCCTCCTTCCTATCTGCCCCCTCCCCCCATTCTATTCTCTGCCCTGTCCCTGTGTCTTTACAAAAGTGTATGCTTCCAGCAACCCTCACCCTCACTCTGCCCTCCCCTCCATCATCCCTCCTCTCATCCCCAACCCCCTATTCTCTTGTGTGGCAAGATACCCAGTTTAGAGTTTATGTCATTCCTTCCCTAAGCTAAATTCAACGAGAGTAAGGTTGACCCTTTCCCTTTTGGCTTCCTTTGCTTCCCCTCCGTTGTAACAGTTATCTCTTGCCTCTTTTATATGAGATGATTAAACCCATTCTGTCTCTCCCTGTTTCCTTTCATTCTGTTCCTCTCCCACCTCAAAATTTCATGTTTTAAAGTCTTGTTCCTTCCTATTCAATTGATCCTGTGCCCTCTATGTACACATGCATACAAATACTGACATATGTATTCTTATGCATATATATACCCTCCTATATAGACATATGTGTATGTATACATATATATACATTTGTATTCCTTTCACCTATCCTCATACTGAGAAAAGTTTCATAAGCTACAATTATTGTTTTTTCATGTTGGCATGTAGATAGTTCAACTTAAATAAGTTCCTTATGATTTTTTTTCCCTGTTTACCTTCTCATACTTCTTGTAATTGAGTGTCAAATTTTCTTTTCAGTTCTTGTTTTTTCAACAAGAATGTTTGAAAATTCTCCACCTCACTGAATAACCATATTTTCCCCTGGAACATTATACTCAATTTTGCTGGGTAGGTGATTCTTGATTTTAATCCCAGCTTCCTTGATCTCTAGAATATCATATTCCAGGCCCTTCAATCCCTTAATGTAGAAGGGGCTAGATCCTGGATTATCCTAAGTTTGTTTCCACAGTATTCAAATTGTTTCTTCTTGGCAGCTTGTAATATTTTCTCCTTGATTGGGGGACTCTGGAACCTGGCTATAACATTCCTAGGAGTTTTCTTTTTGGAATCTTTTTGAAGAGATGATTGGTGAATTCTTTCAAGTTCTATTTTGCAATCTGGTTCCAAAATATCAGGGCAATTTTCCTTGAGAATTTCTTGAAGGATGTTTTCTAGGTTCTTTTTTATATCATGGCTTTCAGATACTCCAATAATCTGCCCTTCATCAGATTCTGGTCTCATAGAAAAATTCAACTCAGTTCTCAGTCGAGTAGCAGCCCAGCTCCCAGATGCTGGAACAATTCTGCTTCCTCCACCAGGAGTAAAAA
Organism: Pseudochirops corinnae; assembly: GCA_028646515.1. Lineage (NCBI taxonomy): Eukaryota > Metazoa > Chordata > Mammalia > Diprotodontia > Pseudocheiridae > Pseudochirops > Pseudochirops corinnae. The sequence continues at coordinate 6,879 of JAQQSV010005543.1, read as the reverse complement.
TTCTTTATTCTGACTCCCTCTCTCTTGGGTATTTCTTATATACACACACACACATACACACACACACACACACACACACACGCGTGCGCGCGCGCGCATGCACACACACACACACACACACACACAAACACACTGGCTTCCTGTCTCAGCCAACCCCTTCTTGTTTTGTCAGCAACAGGAGACAGAGTTCACACCTTCTTTTTCTTTCAGAGAGGTACTTAGCCCTTAGTTACTTAGGGCTACATACCTGCTAAATTAATTAGCATTACCAGTGTATGGTATAAGATATTGGTCTACTCCCAGTTTCTGTCATACTATTTTCCAGTTTTCCTAGCAGTTTTTTTTTTTAATAGTGAGTTTTTACTGCAGAAACTGGAGTCTTTGGGTTTATGAAACTGTAGATTACTACAGTCATTGACTACTGTGTCTGGTGTACCTAATCTATTCCACTGATTCACTACTCTATTCCTCAGCTAGTATCAAGTAGTGTTGATGGTTGCTGCTTTGTTTGTTTGTTTGTTTGTTTTCTGCTTTTTGGAGGGTAATTGGGGTTAAATGACTTGCCCAAAGTGGCTAGTAAGTGTGTCAAGTGTCTGAGGCCAGATTTGAACTCAGGTCCTCCTGGCTCCAGGGCCGGTGCTCTGTTCACTGTGCCACCTAGCTGCTCCCAACTGCTGCTTTTTAATATAGTTTAAAATCTGGTATGGTTAGGCTACCTTCCCTAGCATTTCCTTTCCTTAATTTCCTTGATATTCTGGACCTTTTGTTCTTCCAGATGAATTTTGTTACTATTTTTTCTAGCTTTATAAAATAATTTCTTGGTAGATTGATTGGAATGATAACTTGTGCTATAGACTTTACAGTGTTGTAGAGTAGACAGAAACTTAAGATGCTTCATATCTTCCTAAAAGTTTTTATTATTTCAGTCAGAATTGCACTAATATTATTCATCCATTATATCCATCTGTTTAGTCAGGAAACATCTATTGACTACCTGCAGTATCTATGTCCATTGTGCTTTGTAATGAATGGGATACAAAATTATGTGTAATATGGTTACTCTTCCCATGCAAGGGAGAAATGAACAGAACCTATACTTTGTACATAGATGGAAATTTTGCTGATGAATTGTCAGGGGACTACAAAGCTTTACTAGAAGGATAATGTTGTCACTTTCTAAAAGAGTTACTAGAGTGTGTGTGTGTGTGTGTGTGTGTGTGTGATTCATCAATTTAACATAACTCTAGTGTAGGATGCACAATCAAATCTTTGAGTGTTGGGTGCTTTTTTTTTTTTTTCTGATGAAAACTTTAGCAGCTTCTATATCAACTTCCCTGGTGAACAATGACATTTTTCGCACAGTTTACAGCTTCATGAGGAGTGACTGACAGGCTGTGCAGTCTGAGTAAATGGCTTTCTTTCCTAAGTAACGAAAATCACCAGGCAGAGACCAAACAACAGAGGTGAACTAGAGAAAAAAACACCAGAAGAGTCTTTTCAAGGAGGACTGCAACAGGAATTGCTTTGAGGAATTCTAGGCAAAAAAAGCAGAATACAAATGCTGGCCAATTTCCACAGTCAACCTGAAGAAAGCATCTGAATCTTACCATGATCCCCAAGGTAGGGGAAGGATCTATGGAGCATTCTGGTTTCTGTGAAATATAAAAATATGAGAAAAGAAAACTAAAAAAGGTCTGGCAAGAGTGGCAGGAAGTGGTAAGAAAGACATTTTGGGATGTTTGACTCAAGGATCTCTGTGTTTAAGTACTTTCAGAAAGAGGATAAACTAAAGCCTACCTGGTCTTCTGTATTTAGGATAATTTACAATATTATTATGGTGGTGAGCAGGGGCCAGCAGGGAGCACGGAACTCATATTTTTATGTGGCCATCCTTTACTCCCCATTACAGTAGTAGATAGTTGGTTTGCTTGTAGCAGATTACAAAAGGAAATTTTCAGATGATGACATAAAGAACTGTAGCTCCTTATTATATCTAGGACATAGGGACATTAATAAAGCGTTCCACTGAAATGCGAGTTATGCTTGTCTTCCTACATGTGTCACTCATCTATACTTTTATTCATCAAATAGAAGGCAAGGAATTGGACTTTTATGAAACAGCAAAGGAAGCAAAGTAGCAATGGCCTATTCCTCTGATAAACGGGGCAGATCTTCCGACAGATTAATAGAGCATGGGAAGAGTGGGCATGCATAGGTATCACAAAGAGGTATACATGTAGGAAACATGTACGACCAAAGGAAAGTTCATGCCTCTGTTGCTTCTGAGTCACCTAGTCATTACCTAGTTCCCTCTAGTCTAAGCCTATTCCCTGTTAATAGTTCACATTTACATAGGGTACAAAATGCTTGATGTCATCATAGCATTCCTGGGAGGTAGGTGCTATTAGCATTGGTATTTTATAGATGAGGTAACCGAGGTTGAGAGAATTTGAATGATTTTCCAGTGTTACACAGCAGGTATCTGAGGCAGGAATTCAAATCAGATCTTCCTGACTCCAGGTTCATAAGTTTAGTCACTCAATCACCTGGCTGCTTATTTCATAATGGATGTTACCCTTGTCTAGGCCTGGTCCTGGATTTTGCATAATATCTTCATTATTGGTGTCCCTTATTCTCTCCTGGGTTTCTCAAGTTATTATTTTTTTTCTGGGTGTCTGTGCATGGTGATCAGAAAACCTTTCCCTCAAAAAATTAGATTGACAGTTCATAGTGCTAGCCAGATGAGACAGTACAAAATCCAAGTGGTGATCTCAGTCCCTTGTGACAGAAAGATATTTGACATACTGGTAGAAATTCCCTCAATCATTTATGGATCAGCATGCAGACAAATTTAATCCAGGACAAAAGGTGAACAAAGGAGGAAAGGGTATTATTTTCCACTTACCTATTATTGTTGCTGAGTCATTTCAGTCCCATCAGAATCTTCGTGACCCCATTTGGAGTTTTTTGGCTAAGGTACTAGAGTGGTTTGTCATTTACTTCTCCAGCTCATTTTAGAGATGAGGAAACTGAGGCAAACAAGATGGGTCACACAGCTAATAAGTGTCTAAGGTCAGATTTGAATTCATGAAATGAGTCTCTGTGATTTCAAGCCCAATGCTCTATCTATTGTGCCACCTAGCTACCTCTCCATTCATTTAGCCTGCATTTATTATGTATATAATCACCATGGTGATGATAATTTATATAGCACTTTAAGTTTTTCAAAACACTTATGGGTTCATCACAATAATCTTGTGAGGTAGATCTTATCATTAATCCCATTTCATAGATAAGGAAACTGATGTTTAAAGAAATTAAACTACTTGCCAGAGTCACAATACCAAGTAAATATCTGAAGTAGGATTCACACTTCATTATTCCTGATTCCAAATTCAATATACTAGGTACTTGTAAAGCCAAGCAAGAAGACCTTTCTAGAGGTCTGCTGCTATGAACAGCTTCCAAGGTTCTGATTACACAGTATAACAAACTCACTATTTATTCAATAACAAATCAAGACAAAACAATCACAGAAAAAAAAATGCAGCATTCAGAATGTTTTAACTTCACAACTTATTACTAAAATGGCCACATAGTTTCCACCAAAGTGGTTATACAGTTTTAAGCAGAAGATAACATTCATTTAGTACGTCCTTCATTCAATCATCCTTGAGGAGGCTTGCCTCCTTGAGGGACACAAAGTACAAAGGTCAAAGTTCTCTACCCCTAGGTCACATTGTCTTAATCTCTTCAATAAAAATGTTTTCTTTCTTCTTAAGTGGAGAAGTTCTTAACTCAATCATCTAAATGTAGAGGTCAAAGTTCTCCACCCCTAGGTCAGACTAAATCATAGTCTTCTTGGTTAGCATCAAGTACCCAAGAAGGGATCTTTTCACCTTGACTCAAGGCTGGCTCTCAGCTTCCGTGGTTCCTCTTCAAGGGTCCCAGCTCCTATCTGAATCCATGCAACTTTCTTCTGGGTTCAGAAATAGGCAGCTCCCAGTTCCTTGTCCAGATCTTTGTCCAGTTCTTCATCCAGTTTCTCGTCCAGTTGCCATTCCATATTGAAGCTCACAGTGTCCAGTCCACCTCAAATCCTTCACAGTTTCTGTTTTGGGGAAGACAAAGCTTCACAGAGCCACAACATGCATACACCTTATTGGCACCATCATCATTTCACTATCTGTCTGTGAAATCAGACCCACTAACAAGGTCTGAGAACTCAACACAAATCATCAGGATAGAAATCAACACAGACCCACAAACAAGATTCAAAAGGTCAGCACAAATCATCAATAAAGTCCCAGGAACTCCAAAAGCCTCCTCCAGGATCTCTGAAAACAGACAAAAAGAAAGTCTTCTTTCAAGGCTTCCAGTAAGGTCCCAGGGCTTCAGTACAAAGTATCATAAACAAACATCAACACATTCAGAACAGACAGAGTGCTGAGATACCACAAGTTTTCTCCTTCTTGACTCTGTCACCATAAGAGTTCTCTTCTCAGTTCTTCTCAATTCTCAGTTCAGTTGTCAGTCCAGCAGTAGTAGCCCAGCCTCCAGATGTGTACTGAGATAAATTCTGGCCTCTCTCAGCTTGGACTTTTCCTTATGTAAGGCATTAGTTGCTCCCTGTTTCGCCCCTTCCTATAACAATAGGAATTTCCTCCCACTGTGGGATTCACAAGTTCTGGATCATAATACTTGATAGAATCACACTTGAAATGAGGTGCTAAGTACTTGCCAATAATAGGGGATCTTCAAATTACATTACTATTACAGTACTGTATCACCTAGTTACCACTAGCAACACCCCTTAGGTTTAAAGTTGTATTTTAGCCAATGGGAGAAAGTAATTTTCCCATGTATACAAACTTTTCTGTCTACTTGGGGAGGAAGTAGGAAGTTATGGGTCCAAGGCCTGTGACCTCAAGGTCACATGTGGCCTTCTAGTTCCTTTTGACTGAGTTCAAGTTTTAAAGAGCAAATCCTTTTATTAAGGGATTTGTTCTGTGAAGTTTGGATTTAGTTTATACTCTGAATTATTAGGGAAGATAACAGTTTTCATAATGGCATGAAAGAAATAATTCGAGGAGAAAAAAAAATCAAGAAAGACACAGAGGAGTATTTGAACTTGTATAAAGGAATTGGAAAATGAACAAACTTCAGAGGAAAATGGACAAGGGCAATTCTAGAGCCAATTAAAAAAAAAAAACTACATATAAAGCAATTTTTATAACCTGAGTCTAGAGTTTCCAGCTGTTACTTGAAAAAGCCTCAGCGTCCCAAGCATCAGAGAATTAAAATTCATATGCACTTGTGTGGATTCAACTTATTGGATCCTATATGATAAGAAGCATAATGGCAGCCAATGGTGCCTTATTGAATTGTTTGGGGAAGGAGGTCCATATAAATCTGACATTGCAAAATAAGTTAACTTTTGTTGAAATGCTATCAGAGGCTTAATGAAGAAGATGATGATACCTATTAAATCCACTGATTAATATTGACTTCTGTTCAAGTGGAAATATATAACAATGCAAGAAGAAACTTAGACACATCTTGAGACCTATGTAGGAAACTGAAGGTATTGGGGTCACTGATGATGTTTTCTTAATTTCATCAAGTTAGAGGTCATGACTTTGGAAGAGAAATAGAAGATTATTGGAAATTAATAGTTGACTACAAAGACGGCATCGAAGTACAGGATTTGCTTTTCAAACTCTTGATTTTTGAGACCAGAAATGATGGAATCCTGGAAAGGGAGAGAGTGAATTTAACAGAGACAGAGAAGAGTGCTTATGTCAGAGGATAAGGCAACCTCCTATGAGGATAATAAATTAAAATTTTGACATAAAAAAGAAAACTGTAGGGAGAAAATGAAAATAAAATATTTCCATTGAGGAAAATATGTATGATATGGAAAGTATAATAATATTATGAGAATGGTTAGTAATCAACAAGAAAATACATGATTATATTTTATATTCATGTATATAATTATAAATGAAACTATATTACTTTATATTTATATGGTACATCATTTTTCTTTATATTTATATGGTGCAAAAATTTTTCTTCCCTTGAAGACTTTATCTCCTACTAGTGAAAAATATAATACACACACAACTAAATATAGTGTCGTCATATTTTTAAAAATATTGTCTTTGTTTTATTCTGTATTTACCTTTTTTATGAGTCATCTGTTGTCTGGGGTGTAAATGTTTAACAACAGGCTCTCTGGAAAAAAAAAACAGTGTACATGACATGTCTTTAGGTATAATCTACATTATTAACATTTCTCCCTCATTTTCTTAAGTTTAGGCAATCTCAAAATGAATAAATTACCTCTGGTTTTTAACATTTGGTGATTACCAAGTGTAAATTCTCACATTGAAAATTTAGTAATTGTGAAATATTACTCTGCTATAAGAAATGATGAACAAGATGGTTTTAGAAAAAACATATAAAGATTTGGATGGAATAATGCAGAATGAAGTGAAAACCAAGAGAATATTGTAATATAGTAACAATAATATTGGAAGAGTAACTGTGAATCACTAAGTCATTTTGAATAATGTGATTATTGAAATCGACAACAAAGGAATCGTGAAGGCTAGCCTTCACCACCAGATAAAGAAATTATATATCTATATATATACATATATATGTATACATACATATATTATATATATATGTGTATATATATATATATATATACACATACATACATACATACATCTAGCTATATATCTATATATTGCTGGGTTTCTTTAATATGGAGGTCAGAAGGAGGGAGACAACTTGGAACTCAAAATATAATAAAAAGATTTGTAAAAAGAAGAAAAGAAGAAGAAATTTAACAATTGTTTCTTACAAGTC